>OMKY01220966.1:0-12500 GCA_900302395.1 Bregmaceros cantori
CAGAGGCATTGCCAAGAGCCGGTCAACACACTCAAACATGGTATTCCCTCAGTTGGAGACGAATAATATAATCAGGCCCCCGAAATTGAGTTGAGAAATCTTTCTAAAGCAGTTCTAACTGTAGAATTTGTCATATGTGAGAGACTCTGTCACCAGCGAGGTTTGCCGTAGGTGGTCCAACCACATTGAAATGGTGCTTCCTGAGATAGCTAAAGAAGTTTGGCCTGTCATGCAGTCTGTCCTCTGGTCATCCATCACTGTCGATAGGCTTTGACGACCATTCGAGCATCGCATCAATTAATCTATAGTTGACGTGCGCTCAGGTGGTGATTCCATTTGAATTGACGTGTTGCTCGCCCACCACATCCCCCCTCCCACTTCGCCACTCGATTTCAATGTTTCCAATGTTTCCATGCGTTTCACACACGACTTGTGTCTTCATCTGACGCTGGCGTCAATTGGCAGCTGCTTGGATGCCGGTCATTGTTGGGTAAATTCACTTTCAACATGAACTTGTTCAAATTTCACTTCAGTCCTTGTAAAATTAATGTATTCATTCAACGTGCATAGGTCATCATTTTGAACTATGAACAGGTGGTTCCCCAAAATCAACTGTTTTGTTATTTTTTTGTTCCTTTAATTTGTCCACATTATTAACAGTGTACAAGCAGAACAAAAGACAACATTCAAGTGTTTTAACGTGTGAGATTAGGGGCTGTGGTAGATACTCAGAGGTGGATAGAAATGATGCAGTTTAGAATGTGTTCTTTGCTTTAATGCTGTGTTTGCGCTCGGAAGAGTTGGAATCTTATATGAACAAAATCGGAACGAAAAAAACAGCTCAGTTGAATACCCTCAAAAAAGAGTGCATCATCAAACATAAAGACGCAGGAATTCAAGAACTATCGTTCTTTGAACGCGTTCAGGTACAACATTGGCCGTGTTGTGCCCATGTCAATTGATGCTGGACCCCAATTATTGCATCGGTTGACACTGCCTTGTCTCTTCCCATCCGCTACATGGCTACAGTTCTGGTAAAATTTTCTAAGTGTCAGAGGACTTCCAGTGCCAGTCTTGGATTATTTTTCAACATGTCTATTTAATGGGTGCACACACCTTCTTTGTTATTAAAGGTGTGATGATGTTAACTTGTGCTATTCCACACCCAAATGTTCTAGTACAGATCTGTGCCCCACAAAGTAATGTTTTAATACCACCACAATGGTGAGTAACATCAAGTCGAATTTTTGTTGGTATTTCAACAACATTTATGCTAAATGGTGAGTGGAGCAGGTTGGATAATGTGTAATTGGTCACAGAGTGAGCTGTAGTAAGCAGATTTTGAAACGATGTGCGTTTTGTGTGACAAATTCTGCCACTTCTGTCCACTGTGATGACTTTACACAGGCTGCAACACAGGCACCAGAAGATGACAGCCCTCTGTTTTTAGCGCGTTAAAGTCGTCGATAAGGAGAGTCACATGACCTGGATCCTCCTCCATTTGCATTCCCCAAGGCCTGCAGACGCGCCATTACATTCACTCAAAATGCTTTTCTTAGTTTCATTTTTCTCAGTCAAACAATGACTGGCACCGCCACACACCCAGGATATCAGACGGACATAGAGGACATATTGACCCTAGACCTACATTCGTATCCAGTTCATGTGCCAGAAATATCCATCTAAAAATGAAAATAATTTGTAAGTCTAGAGATGAATGAATTGTCATGAGTTTTCTCCCATTTCCTCCCCATTGTGCCACTTAAATAGCACATAGAGTGGCAACTTGGGACATGGTTATATTACCTGGGCGGTCATCCCATCCGTTTGCATCGCAATGACAGTGAGGAAACTTATACCGAGTGACTGAACGAGAGAGAGTCATTGTGTGAGGTTGTGTCTATGTGTCTGCATCATCATCATCATCATCAGTCCCGTAGTCAGGCTGACCGCTGGGGCACCACTGAAGACCAACTCTCTCCACTTTCCCCTGTCCTCGGCCATTCGCATTGTGTTGCACAGCTTGCACCCTGTCCACTCTTGGATGTTATCTTCCCATCACTTTCTTTCTTCCTCTCCTCCTTCCAACTGGTACTATGTCTTGAAGGATTGTTTTTGAGAGACCTTGGGATCTTGTTAAATGTCCGTACCATTTTAGTTTCAGTTTTTTGACTGTGGTTAGTAGATCTTCATATGGTCCAATGGCTCGTTTTATTCTGGCTTTTACTTCTTTGTTGGTGATGTGGTCTCTATACGAGATGCTAAGGATCCTGCAGAAACATCTCATCTCTGTGGCCTGAATTCTTCTCTCTAGTTTTGCTGTTAGGGTGAGCATCAGTCTGGTCTTAGAGCTGGTGGAATTATTCTTGTCCTGCTAAATTGTCCTTAGTTCTTCTAGAGCCACTGTTTGTGCAATCCTGCTGAAGATTTCAGGTTGTGACCCTTGGTCTGTGACAATGGGTCTAAGGTTCTTAAACCTACTGAGCGTTTCCAGCTGGTGGCCACTGACTCTGATCTCTTTGGTGATGCCTTTGGTGTTGTTGGTCATCAGTTTTGTTTTCTCCTCGCTGATCTCCATGGTGGCCTTGCTATAGAGATTTTCTATGACTTTCAACATGTGTGCACATGTTTCTAACTATTGTTCACTTTATTTTGCCATTGAAGGCCAATAGGGCTGATGCAAGGTGACCTCACGTTTGAACTTAATTTAGTTAAAAAAAAAAAAAGTAGGATCCTTTTTATTATTTTCACCGCTTCTGTTACAAAAGTCCAAAAAAGGAGAAGAATTAAGCAAAATGCTTATTCACTCCTCCACCCCCCAACTCTTATCATTTGATAATCACAATCACATTCATAATCAGCCATACTCATAATAATATGGCATATACTATATTTCTATCCAAAACTGCATACTTCAATACCCGTACATAAACATATACCTATGTGTGTACATACACACCCCTGTGTACATTTTTATTTACATACATCTACACCCATACACAAAAACATGTCACCATTCACACCCACTTTCCTCTCTTCTGCAAGCCTCTATGACTTGGCTCTTATAAGTCCTTTTAAACTGTGTAATGCTAGTGCTTCTTTGGAGTCCCACAACCAACGTGTTCCATAAAATGATTAAAGGTTATGTAATGCAAGGAGCAAGTCTTTATTACACCGATGTGAACTGTGGCAGCACTCAATTAGTAGGTTGACAGGGTTGTCCAGGACAAAACAAATCAATTCACTGCTTATATGCCAGGAGCTCGTTTGCGCACGTAAGCTGTAGGGAGATGGAATTCCCTGTGGTTTAAAGAGCTAGATGGATACTCATCCACAAGGCAAAATTACTTTTCATTCAGAACCTCTTCCAAATCCTCCCCCCACTGAAGACCTCTCACCTCACGCACAGAATGAAATTAGTTTTGGCCTTCTCTACAATACTAGTTAGACATATCCTTCTTTCCCTGGAAGAAGGATTTCTTCCATTTTATTAATCTGGAGAAGCTGATGTTCTCTCTGCGTGGCTCACTTGCCTCTTTTTATACCACCTGAAGACCCATCTTGGATGCTCTAAATGTGGATAGCAATCTGCATACTGGCCCTATGTTGTGGTGTGCATTTGTATCTATATTTCAAAAGTTGATGGGATCCTGTGGTCCCCCAATAAATACCATTCTAACTAAAAAAAAATACATTTCATTCAGCAGGAGAATGAACAACACTGTCTCCGCTCTCGTTGACTCCATCGGCAAGCAAGGCCACTGTAGTGTGTATCTTATAATAATACCGAAAGAAGAGCTCTGTCATGATGAAAAAAAAACAGCCATAGAATAGTCCATGGGGGGGGGGGGGCGCACGGTGGCCGAGCAGTTAGAGAGTGTGTCCCCCAGACCATAGGTCGAGCAGTGCCACAGGTTCAAATCCCCTGTTCGGCTTTTCTGCAATGTTTCCCTCTGACTCTTCTTCCCAGTTTCCGATTGAATCCTGTCGCGATCTCTCTCAATAGAAATACGCGACCGACATCTCGTGCATCGCCGCCGTCTTGTGCGACTCTGCAGATCCTTTATGACCTCACAGTCAGTGGTAGTGACTGAGATTCAGCATGTAATATGACATCACAGTCAGATTCTTTTCTGATTCTTCTGTCTCAATATACAACCTGCTCCGTATCACAGTACACATATTTGTCCTCGTTGGTTCACTGACTTGTTATGTCGTAGCAGCTGAGTGGTCAGGTATTGAGAGAGACGGTGGGGAAATGGTTGTGCATTGCACAATCCATGTACAAGAGCAGCCTATGTACATGCACAGTCTAAGAAATTGTATTGATGTGACAGTTGACAGTAACAGCTAATTGAACTGACAGATGCGATGTGATCCACATTTAACCCATCCTTGATGAGTGGTGGGCACTGGGCAGTCATGGTGCAGCGCCCGGGGGACCAACTTAGGTTAACTAGAACATGTTTTTTTTATGGTTGGTGAAAGGGGAGTGACTGGAGGAAACCCACGCAGACATATGTAAACGCCACACTGAAAAGACCTGGGCCGGGATTCGAACCCAGGACCTTCTCGCTGTGTGGCAGCATTACTAACTGCTGCACAGCATGAGGTAGCGTTGGAAAATGATTGAAACAAATCTGTGTCATGCATTTTTACACCAGATGATGGACTATGTAATGTGTGTGTGGTGTGTGTGTGTGTGTTTGTGTTGTGTTTAATATTTCCCCCGGGGCATCCACAGATGAACAAAGCATCTCAACCGGAGCAAGAGAGGGATTGAGAGACCAGCCTCGCTGAATGCAGAGGCCCAGTGTCTCTCAAAAGACCCGCCTCGCTGAACGCAAAGGCCTCCTTGTCTCAATCCCCGCGTCCGCTGAGACTGTTGATACCGTCAGCCCAACCCGGGTTGGAAGGTTCTATGCATGAACCTTCCTATGTCAGTTTTTGTGTATGATTTTGGAGTTCCAAGTCCGGCGCCTAAAATTGGTGTGACTACATCATCAGTGTGTGTGTGTGTGTGTGTGCGTGCACACACACAGGGCCATGCTAAAATATGTATCATTAAAAACAAAAAAGTGCTTGCTACTTAATGGATCCCGTGTCACTCCTTTTGTAATCAGCACTGATAAAGAAGCTGCAAGCAGGAGTTGGCAGATTAAATTGGTGTCTAAATTAGGCAGCACACATTAAATATTTATTTATTGATTTCACAGAGAAGAAATAATGTAAAAAAAAAAAAGATACTTCTCTCATTTAAATGTCTCTTTGCATTTAGAGCTCATCTAAGTGTAGGGTGCATTGCCCTAATGTAGGCTCTTTTTTGCAGCTTCCTAATGTGGGTCAGTTGCCTAATGTGGTACAGTGAATGTAGTATTGAACAGTTGAACTTTATGTTAGACACATTACACGTTTGCTTCTACCATAGTTTCACTGACTTTCGTTAGTTTAGGAAGAGCCCTGAACCACTGGAGCGTAGGTGTCCCACGCAGAGTTCGGTGTAATCCGATATAATAACGGACGGATTACTAACGGATTACTTTTTTAGCAACTCTGTAATGTAACGTGTTAGTTTCCCTTGACTGGCTATAACGTCCAAGTTATATTTTTTCGTTACTCGATACTCGTTACTATGGCTGTATTACCGATTTTGATTTTGGCAGCATGCATGAAGCCATCCGCATTCATCAGAGCTGCTCGCCGGTGGGATTAATATGCCACGCAAGTGACTGTGAAGTCCATGCACAATACACGAGCGACCGGACCTAACAGGAAACCGCTCCGTGCGCGCAATGGCCACACACAAGCTGCCCACCGCCGGAGCCTCGCAACCACCAGCAGCCAGCCCCACACGACGCCCGACCGGCGGCCCCAGCGACAAGCGGCACGGAGCGATGCCCTGTCCAAGGCAATCGCCCGCACATGGACCCCACAGCCACCCGTGCTGCACACCAGCCCGCTTCAAAATCTATTCTGATCCTCTTGAAGCGGATCCTTGGCGGTTTATACGTGAGCACTTTTGAATTTTATTGTAAATCAGATATGAATCTTATTCTTGATTGGGTTTTATTTTATCGATAACGGAAAGTAATCTAACTCGTTACATGCTTCAATCAGTAATCCAGTAACGTAACGGATTACTTTTTAAGATCAGTAACAAGTAATATAATGGGATTACTGTTAAAAGTAACGATACCCAACTGTGGTCCCATGTTAGGCAGTGGCCCACATTTAGGCAATCCACCCTATGAGTGTGTGTGTGTACTCCATGAACATCATGAAAGGGGCATGTTCCACCCAAATTGATGTTCATTAGACCGGCTCATCAATTGATCTATACTTGACATTCAAGTGGGGACTCAGGTGGTGAAATTTACCATTTAACAAGGGTTACCATGTAACGAGGGTGAAATGTATTAACGTTCAAACTAACATATTGAACCGACAGTTAAAGATTGTACAGCCCATTACCATAAGCAATCGACTAGTATTCTATACTGTGCTGGTGGTCGAGTTGACAGAGTCATGGTGATTAAACTCTAACCTAACCCCAGTGCGTGACCGTTATTCTTCTATATTAACCAGGGCTTTGAACCGGTTCAAGGAACGAAAACGAAAATTGGGAAATTTTTGTATTTCCCAGGGAACAGAAACAAAACCGGAAATGTTATTATTTTTTATGTTCAGTTATTTTAAAATAATGGAAACCGGTTAATACCGGTTTTATTTTGTTCCTCAAAGGTTTTGTTGAAACACTGCCGTGCGCCTTCCCTTCCCAGCCCCTTGGTCCCACTGCTCCGGCAAGTTCTCCGCACTGCACGCCTGTCCGGTGTCCGCTGCTCTGCCGCCGTGTGCCTTCCTTTCCCAGCCGCGCCCGCGACGAGCATCGACTTAAATTGAAACACTGCCTGGCACAACTTGTGCCAAGCTGAGAGGAACGAAATTAACCGTTCCAGGAACAATATTTTTATATTTCTAACCGGTTCGGAAACATCAATTTATTGGTGGAACTCATAACCGGAAACGTTATAATTCTGTTTCTGTTCCGAACGAACCGATTGGGATAAAAAATATTGGTTCAAAGCCCTGATATTAACTTTGTAACAACTGCCGGTTTGTTTCACATCTGCTACATTATTTTAATATCATGCACACCCCTTGCCGAAACTAGGACCTGTCCACCCACTGACTGCCATTTGCTTTCCACACTGAGGTTGTACCGAAATCTACCGGCTGGGTGGCGCTGTCGAGTAGGATGGATTGCTCTAATGTGGGCCACTGCCTAATGTGGGACACCTAAGCCCCAGTGGCTCTGGCTCCTGCCTAAACTAATGAATGTCAGTGAAACAATGGTCAAAGCAAATTATGGTAATGTGTCTATTAAGTTCAACTGTTCAACACTTCATTTCACTGTTCCACCTTGAGGAACTGACTGTCCCACAATAGGAAGCTGCAAAAAAGGGCCCACGTTAGGGCACTCCACCCTACCTACTCTCAAGGTTTAGGTTCTAAAGACATGATCCGGGTCACGGCACCAATGTAACAAGGGTGAGAAATAATCGAGCCATGGTGCTGAAACCATTTCCCAACCCGCATGACGCATTACATGATCATTCTTCTTTTATAGTACTATTGCAGCCTTTTGCAACTATTTTTATTTGTATTTATTTATTTATTTTTTAACTCTTAAGTCTTTCTGTCATTAGTACTCCATTGTCCCCTTTTGCTGTATATCCTCGGTGCCAAGCCATGTCTATCATTTTATTGACAAATCCATTGCCTGTGTGTGCCTCTGTGTATATATGTGTGTATGCTTGCTTATTAATAGCTTGGGGAGATTGTGGGTCACATTTTTCCTTGTATCGTTGTTGTGTTTCTGTGAATGGCTTTGAATTGCTTTGCATGAAAGGTGCTATATAAATACATTTTGATTCGCTTTGAAAGATTATTTCTGGCCTGAGTTCAGCAGGCTTACTGACAGTGGCACTAAAGAGGGTCTATATCTGTTAAGGTTACATTTTTCTTTAATTTTCATTGTTATTGGAACCCTGTAACACACGCCCCATGGCAATTTCTTAGTGTTTTGGATTATTTTTCAACATGTCTATTTAGTGGGAGTACACGCCCACTGCGTTATTAAAAAAGGGTGGTGGTAATTTGGGTTGTACTAGTCCAATGATCACAATTTGTATGCATTTATTCAACACAATTAACTATAGCATCATTAATAGTCTGATTCTTGAGTAGTCTGGTGAGCCAGAACCAACAAATCGTCCACACATCGCATGCTGCTAGGGTACATTGGGTCTGGGCAAATTGAGATGTGGGTGAAGTTTGGTATTGGCGATGAAAGATGTGGGCGGAGTTTCGTATGGGCGACGCAAGACATGGGCAGAGTTTGTTATGGGCGACGTGAGACGTGACCGGAATTTTACCAGACCAAATGTGCTGTCTGGTGGCGTGCAATGCATGGATGATTTCTTGGTTCTGGCTCGCCAGGATAATTCTTGGGGTTGCTCTGGGGTTGATAAGACATACAGTATTTTGGGCTTACTATACCAACTGCAAGCTACCCCTTGATGCCACATCTGGAATAACCCCTTCTTGACAACTTTGTCACACCTTCTTGGATCGTGCCTCATGTCAGACACTGAGTTCGCAGCCGGCTAGGAATTTTTATGTTGCCCACTGCCACACCGTCAGAATCAAATCACCTTATGTTGTACTCTGCCACACCGACGGATTCAAATCACTTGCCACATATACGGCTGACTGCTATTTCAATTTCCAACGTTGCTTATAAGGGTAATCTTACAACCATTCCGCCCCCACCAGTTCTAACGGCTGTGGTTGTCAGTCACAGAGGCATTGGAGAGTGGAGAGAGAATACTTTATAATGTGTATCAGAAGAAAGAGGAGAGAGACAGGCTGAGCGATAGGCCAGAGAGAGAGAGAGAGAGAGAGAGAGAGAAAGAGAGAGAGTGAGAGCCTGGCTGTATTCCGAAAGGGCTGGTGCACAGTGGCGTCATGGCCTGGGGGCGCAGACATTTTGGGGGTAGCATCGCAGTCAGACAAACAGACAGAGAGCGATATTTGCACAACATTGTCCATTTAGGAGTCTTATATTATTGATTCATTGTAAGATTCCCCCTGGTGTACCCAGTAAAAGCGACAAGCTTCCCGGCTAGAGCCAGAGAGAGATCAGTTCCAGCCGTTGGTCCCGCAGTTTTGTGTTTATACCTCCGTCCCAATATGGATGTACCTAAGAAGATCCCCTAGAGGGCAGTGCTGGGTCGCCACAGTTAGAGCATGCAAAACACCCGTGACTCCCTACTGCCTCCACGCGTTTCTTGTGATATTGATCCGTTGCGCCCGTAGCTCAACGGATTGCTAAGCTACTAACCTACGGACAAAATGACGGATGAAACTACCTACCGAACCGGGTGAAAGCGTCCGTTTCCGTTATTTACGGAGGGTATAAATGGGCCTTAACTCACATGACAGTCTTTGCGTATAGAATCTAGAGGGTAGCTCCACACTGCAACATGTATGGGTCATACACAGTCCTGAACATTTTTTCCTACCAACTCTCCATACATACATATATACATTCATATCATGCATTTTCCTGCCTAGCATTTGGAGGGGGTCACAGTCAGTCAGTCATGTTAGATTGTTCCACCACCCCACCCTGATGATTAACCCCAATTACCCCTTACCCCAACCAAAACATTCACCCTAACCCCTATGTCAGTTTTTGTGCATCAAATTTAGAGTCCAAAACCATGATCCATGGTGATAGGCTATCAATTGCCAGCAGCCTAACTGCATCCAATAGAATGGACGTGAAGTGGTAAGGTTATAGCACTTAACCGTACATATACGTATGCTTCACTGTACGTGCTACCTCCAAAATGTCTGCCGCTCCCCCAAGCCATGACATCACCGTGCAACAACCCTCTTTGCGTCCTTCAAAAAGTGCACTCCGCAAAGTGCACAGTTTTTGCACTACATACTCGATGAAAAGTGCACTGCATTTTCAGCAGAGAAGTGCTGTTCCAAAGTGAAATGCTCTGTGGCTAAGCAGAAATAGCTGTTGCATGTGAGGTTACTTTTTCAATAGTGATTTTTATTGCATTACTGTGACAGTTCACAGAGGAAACACAGAGAGGGTTGGAAACCCTTTTATTGAATAACTTAAATCTCTCTTTTGTATTTATTTAGTGTGGACCCTTTAGAGGTCGGTATCTGTAAGTAAAACATTCAATATCTAGCACAGTTCCATGACGTCATCATACAACAAGCTACTCATCTCATGGCCAGTGTCCACATAGAAACAAACTTGTGGTACAGCTTTTTTCTTCAAAGAAGTTGAACTAAATGATTCCAGTGAAGGAAAATTACTTATACAACGTAAATACAACATATTTGTTGTAACCAGTTCCTTATTTAAAAATAGTAGTCAAATTGTCTGACGTTTGACGGTCCTCTAAATATTGTAAAAAAAAAAAAAAAAAAAAAAAAAATTTCCAAGAAGATGATCTCTACTGTGGAGGAAATTGAATTTACAATTCTCTTTGAAAAATGTTTTTTGTACTGGCTCTGTGGTGCAGACGGTAAGATACCCCCATCCAGCACATGTATAGTACCTGTGGCTTGGTTCACAGGTGCAGGCAGTGTCGCCAGTTCTCCTGCCCTTGCCAACATTTCTGTAATGTCTTCTCCCAGTCTCTCTCGTCCCACGTTTGCACTAACCAAATTACTAAAAAAGGAAAATGACGCTCCCGCAGAAAAAAAAAAGGTTGGCACTGAAAGAGTTTAAATATCTATAAGGTTAAATGTGGCATTGAAATAGGATTTGTGCACAGAAACTCATTACAGATTCCAAACACACACACACATACACAAGACCTCTAGCAGTGGATAACCGTGGACGCTAACGCAGCATTTCCTCGTCCATTTTAATGCATTTTACTAGGCTAATGCAGCGTGTCATTGCATTTCTGCAACCAATGTGGTTGAAGGGAATGGAAAATTGTGCATTTTGTGTCAAGCTTAAGTTCAAAATATCCAGGTTCATCACACCGTGGGGAGAGAGAATAGGGCTTGTGCATGGTGGCGGCAGACATTTTGGGGGTGTTGTCACGGTCAGATGAACAGGCAGAGAGCGATAGTTGCATAATATCTCATGTTTAAAAGTGCTCTATTATTCTATTATCTATCCATGGGAAGATACTATCAATTGCCAGCATTATGTATATGTACGGTGAAACACATCCATTGTATTGGGGTAAATATGGACGCGTTTCACCGCATGTACTGTATACATAACGTCACTGTACGTGCTGCTGGCTGTGTGGTTCACCAACAATGCTTTTAGTCGGTAGCACTAAAAGGTCAGGCCCGCACCACAGGGCACCAGATGCTCCCCCACCGCTTCCCCCAGCAACACATGGTGGGACTCTGCAATCAGAGGCGCCGCGTCCAGCTGCGCTGATTGTCTTGTCTCTTGCGTCTCCACCGTCTTGACCTTTTAAGACACCAGGTGTGCGTGTGCGCGACCACCGCTTCAATTTGCTGGTCAGAGCTTCAGCTTCGCCATTCACTTGTTAACAAGGGGTTTGCGACGCAGTGACAGAAATCAATGGGGCCAAATGGGAATCAGCAGGAAGAATCCTTGCCGGCCGGCGTCGCAGTTTGACCCGGTGTCAGCCACACCGCACAGCGTTAGTTAGTGTCACACCGAGACGCAACAAGGGAGCAGCAAGTGTCGAAAGTGAGTGGCTTATGGAATGGAGTAGAATGAATATCTGCTCTACACAGTAAATGTTGCAGTGTTAAATCAACACTTAAAGAGTTATTTTAGCTCTGTGTCTGAGTGTATTTGGTCTTTATCAGATTTGGTGTTAAATTAGCACTTTCCATTGTGTTAAATTTCTAGAGTAAAATTACCTAGAAATTGAGTAAAAAATTAACACTGGTTAACACTGTACAGCAGCTCCGGCACGTCCGTGAAGGGACGGGTATCTGCATCTGTGCGGGCGAAGGCCGCGAAGGCCTGCGACACAGAGAGTCCGCAGCGCTACAGCGACCCAAACCCCTGGGGTCCGAGCCGAACCTTGGTCCGCGCCAAGGGTTGGGTGCCGCACGAGTCATGATGCAATGAAAATGGTCTTTATAGTTTGAGAGAGGACAAGGTGGGTGGGCTTTGGGCAGGGCTTTGTAGAGTCTAATTGACACAGCGCCTATTAACTCTGCAAATTAACACCAACACTAGTACATATTCAACTCTCTCTGTTGTTGTAATACCTCTGAAAGAGTCAATGAACTTTGACACTGCATATTTAACACTGCAAAATGTACTGTGCACACAAGCTTTTACACATGTAGGACACAATGACGGTTGCAACCAACACTAAGCCTTACAGATTCCCTCCACACACACGCAGTTTGTACACAACACTATTTCATGAGATATTTCTCAGTTGGCAGTTTGTTCT
>OMKY01220980.1:0-13413 GCA_900302395.1 Bregmaceros cantori
GAAAACATTAAACATAGGCCTGCATGAACCGTTCGGAACTGAATGTTTAAAAAATAATTTCGTTTTCAAGCCCTGTTTTGATTATCTCAATTATTGGTTTGAGTGACATCAGTCTACCAAGTTATTTCCATGTAATCTGTGAGTTTCATGCAGCCGTCAAATGCAAAACAACAGGACACTGACAGATGCCCCCACACTAAGACTTGTGCTGCTCTACAGATGCTAGGTAAAAATAAAGAAAATAGAAAACATCTATCAATCCATGTGTTAAACAATTAATTCTGGAATTTTATAACTGTGTATATGTATATTCGTTTCATGTATTGACCCCAGGGCTTGAAAGCAAAATGATTTTTAAAACGTTCCATTCCGAACGGTTCAGGTAGGCCTACGTTTAACGTTTTCGTTCTCTGAACCGTTCTGCCACCAGAATATGGGTCCCAAACCGGTTCGGAACACAAAAATGTTGTTTGTTCTTAAAGTTCCTTATATTGTGCAATGTTATGTATAGATATAGATTATACAAAATATATTTGGTGGACTTTCAAATTCACTGTAACTGTATTAATAAGAAAACCGGATTTAAAACGTCATTACACTCGCTTCCTCTTCTGTCCACAAAATGGAGCCCCAGATGCATGGGGCTTGATGACTGACAGAGAAAGTTGGATGGGTACAGAACTGGAAATAGTCTCCCAGGCACAGGATATGTTCAAATAAAAAGAGAATATAAAGAGAAAAAGTTTTTAACCGGTTTTGTGGATTTCATAATGTTCCGTTTCTGTTCGGGAACAGTTAAAGAAATCTTTTTTCATTCCCGTTTCTACTCCTCGTAAATTCCACAAAATTCTGTTAGCTTTTGGCTTGCGTTTTCGTTCCTTGAACCGGTTCGGAGCTATGATTGACCCACAACATTTGTGGGTCAATACATGAGTTTTGAACATTGGCAAGTGAAGAAAATACATATACAGTACATTTAGACATTGTTGTGTTAATACTTCCTTGGATTACTGCCATTTGTGAAAAAAATGTGTGAACAATTTTCAACAGATATTGGGAATATATATATATATATATATTTATATATATGTATATGTATGTGTATATATATATATATATATATATATATATATATATATATATATATATATATACACACTATATACACTATGGCTGTCATCTGCACATGCATGTATTATTTTTGCAATAAGGAGGATGGCAGTCTTCATAATATGAGTTGGTGAATACTTATTACATCTACATCTGTAGATTGTATTCATTCTGTGTTGATTTGTTGGGTTTTGTTATATCAGCCACTTCATGAAGTCCCACTTTTATGTTACTCATGCTCTTTTTGTTGTTGTGTTGTGTTACAGGCCGGATATGTTGAAAAGCAGACTCCGCTGTGATTTTCCTCAGCCAGTGTTCCACACCCTCCCTTCCCCCATTATTGTATAATAAATAAATTAATACCTCAATGGTCTGCATGATTTTGTTATGATTCGTATAGCTAATATGAATGAATATGGACTCAGTCAGAGAAAAGGTTGGATGCCTCTCCGGGTCATCCGTTTGATACAGAAAATCAAGAATCAAACACAAAACATTCGCAGCACACACTGTGCAAAAGGATAAACAAAACACCAGTGTACAGGTAAAGCGAGTCTTGGTGTGAGTACTCATCTCCGGGAGGTGGTCCGTGACCGACGAGCCCGATCCGGAGGTGGAAGAGGTCGATCCTGTAATCGAAGATAGCTTCAGGTTACCCAAACGGCTAACTGGCTAACTGACTAACAGGCGATGACACAGGAGCACACTAGCTATCAGAAACATAAACTTGTCAACCTAGTACTGACCCAGGAAGAACTTGGACGCTGCGTCGGACTAGCGCCCGAAGCCCCTATAAGAAGGGGAGAGCAGCCAATCACGGAACCGCTCCGGAGACGAGATCGGGGAGCGCCAGCTGCACTGGTGCGGTCCACGGACGAACCTGGCGCCTGGGTGCCGCCCGTGGACGAGCGGCTCATGACAGTGCCTTTAGGATTAGCTGTAGCAGTCATAAGCCCTGTTGCATGCTACCCAAAAGCCTAAATATAATCCTCTTATACGTGTATCCGCTTCAAATGTACTCACCTCCAGATCCGCTTCAAGTAGATCGGAATACATTTTGACGCAGAATACATTTATGCCGGTCGGCGATCCGTGCACCGATATCACTCGCGGACTGGACGAGTCTGGGACTTGCGACTGGGCGCTTTAGCTCTCCCTACTTGGAGTATGCGTGGCACCAGGGGGTCCGCGGCCCACGTCCGACTTCGGCGGTACTCCCCGCCGCGACAAAGAAGCGTTCAGTTTATTCCGATCCAAAATACTCTGACCATGTAAACACAGCGTAAATATGGATCCTATGAATAAGTGTCCATGTATACAGCTGAAGCGGATTATATTTGATCCGCCTACATTTATTCAGATCCAAAAACGTGTTCATGTAAACGGGGCTATAGGCACTCAGTAATAAAACAAAAGTTACCAACTGCCGCTTCATAGCTCTTTTGTCTTCTCCTCCCATGTCAACACATTGACGTATCGACCGTCCTCCTGACTCCGACCGGCTCGCCTGTCTTGTTCACTGGCTTGTAAAAGTAGTTTGGGCTTCAACTCTTAGTTGCTGTAGCGTGGTGAAACCTTCTGTGTGTGTGTGTGTGCGTGTGTGTGCGTGCGTGTGCGTGCCGGCAGACGCCAGCCCTCCGGAGGCTTCCGTGGACCATCGCCAGGTACATAAGGAGCTGGGCCAGGTGTCGGTCTACCTGCACCAGCCCTCGCCTCTCTCCCCCTCCAGCGCCAAGATCTCCTGGAGCGTGAGTACCAACATCTGCTTGCAAGCGTTCGCCATTTCCGATCCAGTTTAAGTTTATTGTTGAATTGAATTACTGAATTAGAACAGAGACGGTATTTATAGTCATTAACACGTTCAGTGCCAGCCCTTTGCAAATTCGGTGCCAGTGCCAGTGTTTCTATTCAACATGCGAGTGTTTTTTCAAGACCCATAGAAAAATAAGTTCTGTGTCCTTGTCAACAAAACACATGGCAAAAGAAACTTCACCAGGAAAAAAAACGCATGTTTGTACCTGCTTCCAGTCTTTAGTTATAGCCTGCACTATATCGAGTACATGGAGTATTCGGACACCCCTACAAAATGGGGTGCGCCCCATCTAGTGCACTACATGTGCATATATTCATATATGGTGCATCCGCCACCGAGGAAGACGAGCGAATGAGTGATGGGGACAGGCGCAGGATTGCCACCTTCCCGCGATAGGCTATGGCAAGCAGCGGTGCGCCGCGCAACGGTGCGCCACGCAAAGGTGCGCCGCGCAAACCCCTGGGTTTGCTGACCCCTGTTCGCCGGTCGGTGCCCCGTTGTGATGCGCAACGGTGTGCCGCGCAACGGGGCACCGACCCGCGAACAGGGGTCAGCAAACCCCTGTTTGCGCTGCGACAAAGAAACATTCACAGTTTATTCCGATCCAAAATACTCTGACCATGTAAACACAGCGTAATTATCGATCCGATACAAGTGCCCATGTATACAGGTGAAGCGGATTATATTTGTTGCACCAAAATTTATTCAGATCCATAAAAGTGTCCACGTAAACGGTGCTAATGTGTATCGATTGTATTGTGTGATGTGAAGCCGACGACAGGAGAGACAATCACTCACACAGACACGACTGGACACAGAAGCTGCTGTCAGGCTGTGAGCTTCACACGTCGACACTTCGCAGTCAGCGAGTTTCTGCTCAATTATGCCCGGTCTCCGCTTGTAAAATGCTGCGGCTTCAGAAGGCGACGCGGGGAAGTCAATATTGGCTGATCTGAGCTGAGAGAGTGAACTCACATAGAGAAATACAACCATCTGCACTCAGCACACAGCACTCGAAAAAAGCAAGTGAACTTCAGAAGCTGTATCACTGCAGTTGGCTACGTTATTGGGGGAACATTATATTATAATAATAATAATACATTGAAATACCTTACAGCTGTTTACTTATGTATTTATTACCTGCGCCAGGGCTGCACCACTGAAGCAGGTTATGTTTTTGGTCGCGTTGGTTTGTCTGTCTGTCGCCAGGATAACTGAAGAGTTGTTGGAAATGACCAGTGATTACATTTTGGTGCATTTCTGTAGCCTATAAGCAACATAATCATACTTGATCACCAACTTACCGATAGATCGCCAAGCGCTTACTGCGGTCACGTGACCAGCCTTCCCGGTTGCGGTCGGCACTGGGAAATGTATGCTTCTGCTGAGCGTGTTCACCGGTGGCGTCAATTGTAATTGCGCTACTCTACGAGCACTTGCATTGATAATGGGTTGCCACTCTAAAATTACTACTTTTTGTACTATTACGGCGCAGGTTTACAGTGGCTCTGTCCAAAATCACTCCTTATCCCCTATTCTCTATCCCCTATATTGTGCGCTGACTTATTATAGTGCACTCGACAGCAAAGGCTGAGATTTCAGACACTAGAGTCGCCTCCGTCAAAAATATTTGGGACTAAATAAATCTTTACCTTTAACTGGATTTGGTTTCCAGCCTGCGGAGGCTGGCTCGTGGTGCAACCACTCACGTTGTGTTTGGAGAGAGTTGATTGATTGCCGCGCGGACCAGATCTAACAGTTTGCCGTGCGGCTCCGTGCGGCTGCTCCGCAGGACGGAAGCTTTCAAAACCTATCGTGGGCGCATCAAACACAACTGTCCTCAGTGGTTTAACTCAACTTGTTTACATGAAACTATTGTCTCAGGATGGTAGCAGCCTGACCACGCTGCTAAAAGTTTGGCCAACAAAAGGCAGACTTGAACATTTTGAGAATGTGTGCAATGTTTCTTCACAAAGTGCTGATGCCCTCGGGGCGCAGTGGGTTACACCCCTGCTAAAGCCAGTCCCATTCATTTTCACAGCGTGAGCGCACGCAGTGTCGTGAGATCGCTTCCCCTCACGGTCATATACGGCATGTCCCCTCGTTCCCACTCTCTCACCCCACCCTCCCTTCAACACAAGCCAGCCACAATGACTTAGGTCTCAGGTACGGGCAGCGCCAGAAGTTCTCCTCCCCTCGACGACATTTCGTCCCCCGATCTCTCGCGTCCAAGTCTGTCAAAAAAAAAAAAACGCTTTCATTTCATTTGGCACTGTTATGGAAATGTAACTTGTAGAGTCACCCCTCCATTGTTCTGATTGGCTACAAGCTGTGACATCACTGGATGTCCCCTCCCATCGGTCATAAATCAGTGATACTTTCTGATTTGTGCGTTCAGCCATATTTCCTGCTTAGCTCATAGCTTAGCTTAGCTAGCCGATGCCCAGCTAATGTCCAGTATAGCTTCATAAATTAACCCTCTAGACATATTCCCGTGTCAAGACTGGTCATTTCCTCTACGTGGACACCTTATCTGAGCTGCCATAACAATGGTGTCAGAAGTGGGATCACTTGGATTGACGCTTTGGTGGCTTGCTGCCACGAGTCATCGGTGTCGACTTCCACCTATCCGTGCTAGCGATTGCCGAGGGGAGCCGATCTCTCCTGGTGTCCTGCCCCTCGGTGCCCGTCCAACACGATCGGAAAGAACAACGAGGCGGAACTATTAAAAAAAACAACACGCAATAACACGTGGTGCATTCTGGATGTGCAGGTGTCGCGACCGTCTCACTACGTGCAAGGATACCACGTCTACTACCGCACCCCGGGCAGCAGCTGGCAGGTGCAGGACGTGGACTTCGCCCCCGAGAGCGGCAGCACCGGCAGCATTAGCAGTGCGGCAGGCGGGGCGGCGCCACTGGTCCAGAGCACGGTGCTGAGCGCGCTGCGTGCCGGGACAGAGTACCAGGTGAAGGTGCGGCCCTTCTTCAACCAGCTGCAGGGAGTGGACAGTCTGCCCCAGAGCCTACGGACCCCTCAGGAAGGTGAGAGCTATTAATGAATACTATTACTATATTTTATCAATATTAAAACGATTCTATCAATATTTATACATTTTATATATAAATACTTGAAATATACACTATATTTTATACATCAATATTTATATATTTACCTGCGCTGGGGCTGCTGGAAATGATCAACGGAAGAAGTGATTACATTTCTGTGTTTTTCTGTAGCCTATAAGTAACATAATCATACTTAATCACCAACTTACTGATAGAACACTGGGCGCTTACCACGGTCACGTGACCAGACTTCCGGGTCGCGGGAAATGTAGTTGGCTTGTGCTGAGCAAAATATATTGCAATATATATTTACATTTTATTACTTTACCGGTAACTATACTTTTATTTTTCATTTAACCTATTTATATTTAAGTTATTTTTTGCGTGCCACCGCTGTTTTTCATTCTTTATTGCGAGACAGTGAGACAGGATTACATCAGAAGCCGGGATGAAGAGTCGGGGCGGGGGGGATTGGAGACATTGCAGAAGAAAAGAGTGGTAACTTACACTCTGCTATTTCACACCCAAATGTTCTAGTGATGATCTGTGCCCCACAAACGCATGATTCATAATCTGCCCAACCCGTTCCATTTACTCATTTCTGACGGACCTTACCAGTGAATGCAGCCACCCCGTTGGTCCAGAAGAACATGTGACCACACCGAGTAACTTCAACTTGTATTTTCAAAATGTCAGACCCCTCTATTTCGTGCGTAACCTTGTTTATGGCCTCGTCTATCGACTTATTAATCTGTTGCTTGTTTGTGTTTGTGTGCTTATGCTATTTGTAAGTTGAGAGATTGTGTGTCATATTGTTCTTTGTATATATATATATATATATATATATATATATATATATATATATATATTGTCTTTCACATCCAGTCTAAGCTAAACCAACTTACTGGAGAAAATGTAACCACACACCTGTACCATTCATATTTTGTTTTCAGGTAAACACAAAGAGACATCAGGTTCTCCCTGAATGCAGCGCTGACTATAAACAGAGTTTCTAGAATAGAACACAAAGTAATTTGTGATTATTTTGCACCGGGGAGAGAGGATTGTTATTATTGGAAGACGGACCGTTTTTGTTTGCGCCGCGTGTCCTCCCACAGCCTCACACTGAACATGTCGGAGTTGGCGTGGGCTTGGCGCGTTCACCGTGGGTGTGTTTTTAACTTGTTCCGTGTGCACACTGGCACATGTCTGTGTGTGGGTGTCGGCGTGTGTGTCTCAACGTGTGCCGTGTGCGGATGTGTGTGTGTCCGTGTGTGTATCGGTGTGTGTTAACGTGTGCCGTGTGAACATGGATGTGTGTGTGTTGTGTTTAAGATTTCCCCCGGGGTATCCAGCAAATGCGACAAGCATCTCAACCAGAGCCAGAGAGGGATCGAGAGACCAGCCTCGCTGAATGCAGAGGCCCAGTGTCTCTCTCGAGACCTGCCTCGCTGAACGTAAAGACAACCTTGCCCCAATCCCTGCGTCCGCTGAGACTGTTAATACCCCGGGGTGTTTGCAACGACAGTCTAAACCAATACCTCTGAGTCTTGTGTTGGTGTGTATGTCACCATGTGGGTATCGATGCGTGTGCCGGTGTGTTTGTGTCTGTCACTATGTGTGTGTGTGTGTGTGTGTGTGTGTGTGTGTATGTCGGTGTGTGTGTGTCAATATGTGTGTGTGTGGGTCAGTGTGTCAGTGTGTGTGTGTAACGTGTGGTGCTGTGTGCACATGGATGTGTGTGTGTGACGGAGTGTGCATCGGCGTGTGTAGCGTGTGGTGCCGTGTGCACATGGACGTGTGTGTGTGTCTATGTCGGTGTGTGTGTGTCAGTGTGTGTGTGTCAGTATGTGTGTGTGGGTCAGTGTGTGTGTGTGTGTGTAACGTGTGGTGCTGTGTGCACATGGACATGTGTGTTCATGCGTCAGTGTGTGTGTGTGTGGGTGGACCTTCCCCACGCCCGGGTCGATGCCCTTTAAAGCGTGGCTCAAAGTCATCCTAATGATGCTTTAGGTCAGTGGCCGGTCATTACCGCCGTCTCTGGCAGCCCGGACAGCGACGTGACGTGCCCTCTTGTTCAAGCTAATCAACACAACCTGGGTGTTTTAACAAAAAAACACTCGATTGTTCTTTTTTGTTCCATTGTATGTGTACAACGTAAAACATTATCCACACTGTTTTACATAAATATTTATGAACTACGACCACTCACCGATGTGGTCACATGTTATTGGACCAATGGGATGGCTGCGTTCACTCATAAGTCCGACAGAAATGAGTAAACGGAACAGATTGCGCAGATTATTGAATTGTTTGTTTGTGGCGCACAGATCCGCACTAGAACATTTGGGTGTGGAATATGCGTGAGTGACCACCATTATTTTTGAATAACGCAGTATTCAAACACAGAATAAAATTGTATTTTTAGTTCTAGCAGTATGTGTGGCACCCCATTATCAATGCAAGTGCTCATAGAGTAGCGCGATTGCGATTGGCGCCACCAGTGAACATGCTCAGCACAAGTAACTGCTCAGCACAACTACATTTCCCTGCGCGACCCGGAAGTCTGGTCACATGACCGCGGTAAGCGCCCAGCGATCTATCGGTTAGTTGGTGATTAAGTATGATTATGTTAATTATAGGCTAAAGAAACCAAAAATGCAATCACTTCTTCCTTTGGTCATTTCCAACAACTCTACAAAATTTCATCGATATCCATACACAATTTTTTGAGCTATCATGGGGGACAAACCAACGCGACCAAAAACATAACCTGCTTCAGCAGCACCGGCAATTAATTATGATAAAAATAATAATGATGATGATAATACAAAATAATATTAGTAATGATGATGCAAAATAATAATAATAACAATAATAATAATAATAATAATTGTCACCCATCTCCGACATAGCTGTTTCTGATCATCTGCTGCAGTCTTCCCTGCTGTTCTTGTAGACAGCATGTTTTTTTGTTAGCATGTTGCTCCTCTGTGTTGCTGCACCTTTGTGTTTCCATGTCTAGAGAGCCGGGGGTGGGAATCAAAGATTTCCGCGCGCATTGCTCGTGTTGTGGAAAAAGAAAGAAAAGAAACGCTCCCCCACGGCTGACTGCTGGCACTTTGTTGGAGGTTGTTTTCTGGGGCTATAAAAATGGCTGTGTCTTCTACCCACGCCTCTCTCTGCTGCAACACCACCACCACCATTGTTCTGTGATAGCAAATATATTTATTTTTTCCAAGGCGCTGCCACTGGTATGGGCTGGTTCTTAGTTTATTTGAGGAAAGTCAACAAAAACACCTCATGGACTGGCCTGACTCGGTTCAATAATAGATAATGAGGGTGGAAAAGCAGTGTTATTTATCTAACATAGCACAGAGGAGTAGGCTCTTTCATGCTAATACTAAAATAGAAATGTTAGTGTTCAACTAAGTGGAGATAGTAAAACATTAAAATGTTTCAGGTTAATAATCGAAAAATGAACCGATCGGCAGTTAAAATGGACGATTAACTCATGCAATGCCAAAGATGTGTATGTTTTTGTGAATAGTACCGCTGAGTACCAATAGCCCCGTGTACATGGACACTTTTCTGGATCTGAATAAATTTAGGTGGATCAAATATAATATGCTTCACCTGTAAACATGGACACTTACCAATCGGATCCATATTTACGTCGTGTTTACATGTTCAGAGTATTTTGGATCGGAATAAACTACGGCCAGTGGCATAGCCTCTCACGGGAGGGCGCCTGTCGCGCTTGCCCCTTCGGTCCTCGGTCACGGACCGGCCTTCGGCCCGGACCCCAGGTGGTGCGTCGCGGACGGGAAGGCAGGTGCCGGCTTGTCGCCGCCACGCAACTCCCAAGAGGGTAGTGCGACCTCAGAGTCCCACGCCGTGGAACCGACAAGTGATATTGGTGCACGGATTGCAGACAAGCATAAATGTATTCCGCTTCAAAATGTATTCCGATCCACTTCAAGCAGATCTGGAGGTGTATACAGGAGCACTTTTGAAGGCTTTTTGGCACCATGTAAACGGGGCTAATGACGCGTAGATCAAGTTCTATGAAAGGAGCAGATGGCGGCGGCGTATACTGCCACCTAGCGGCCACTGCCGGCACCTCACCTGCATTCACTCCAGATTTTGTGAGAAATTGGCTCTTTTCACTGATACCCACCCATGTTCTGGAAGCTAAAACTAAAGAATGGAAACGGGCAGAAACGTTTTCTGTCCAACGATAAAGAAAAGTCTGAATTTTTGTTTGGTAATCACATGCTGAAAAAACCCGGGCACTGATGTGCCGGGGTTTTCTCAAAGTTTTCTCAAAGTTTCAGAAATCACACAGTTGACTCAGATTGGAGGACTTGACAATTAGCAGGGTTTAACTTCAGCATGGAAGTACAATTTGTGTTACAATTTGGTTCACAAACGTTTAGCAGAAATATGGCTCTCTTCAAAGATGGTGTTTGAATCAGGGCTCCGAACCGGTTCAAGGAACGAAAACGAAAACCAAAAACGAACAGAATTTTACTGAATTTTACAAGGAGCTGAAACAAATGAAAACATTTTGAACATTATGAAATCCACAAAACCGGTTAAAAACCTTTTTTTTTTTTTTCGTTATTTCCGTCCACTTTCACTGCGCCATGCTTCTGGGGCTCCATCTTGACAGACCAGGAAGCGAATGTAATGGCGTTAATACAGTTGCACTGAACTTTGAGAATCCACCAAATATATTTTGCATAAAAACAATATTTAAACTTAACATTGCGCAATATACAGAACTTTAAGAACGACTTTTTTGTGTTCTGAACCGTTTCAGGACCAATATGTTGGTGGCGGTTCTGAGAAAACGTTAAATATAGACCTGCCTGGACCGTTCAGAACGGAACGTTTTAAAAAATAATTACGTTTTCAAGCCCTGGTTAAATATATATAGAATGTCTGCAGGTATCGCCTCTGACTGGCAGGTGGAAACCACCAGTGGGGGGCTGCCACATTTATCCACGTGAGACAGGAAGTCTGGAGTGGGCTGGGTAATACAATACATTTTTCCTTTCACACTGGGATGTGCTGAATTCGAAAAGGGCTGGGACTGGAAGAGTTAATCTGTGAGCAAAATGACTGTTAGTTGCAGCCGTAATGAATTCATCCATTCACTACAAACAGCCGATGCCTTCAGCCCACGGACTACTGGATGTGTCACATTAGTGTGTTTGTGATGCTCATTCTGGCCTGATAAATGTATTACATAAAAATATATATAAATATACTTCAACAGTAGCGGTCAACTGCCCTCCAGCCATGCTTTTAATGAGAGACAATAATAAAAGCAAATTGCATCATCCCAGCCACGTCTTCCCTGGACGCACACTATGGAGGCATAGTCGCTCTTTAGTTGGTCTTTAAAGTAATAGGGGGCTGGCCCCGTAGCGCAGTGGGCTAGACCGCTGCTGCTAAGACAGACCCAATCATAGCCTTGTGCCGGTGACCACATGCAGCGCCGTGAGATCGCTTCCTCTCATCGTCATGTACTGCAAATCTAGCCTGGTGAGCCAGAAGCAACGTATAGTCCACGCATCGCACATCGCTAGACGTTTGCATTGGGTCTGGGAGGGTAGAGATTAGGGTTAAGGTCAGGGGTTAGGGTTAGAAAAATACAAAAGAGGAAATGCTCAGAAATGTTTGGAAATGGCACCGACCATCAAAAATGGAAAGTTGCATCGGCTACGTCATCACATAGCGTCATCGGAGGATTCATGATGCGAACGAATGCGCTAGCCATGTTGACGCGACCCGACTTTTATAAAGTACAGGTGAAGGTCCCAGTAGGTTTAAGTAGGTTTGCAGCTGGAGTCTGTGAACAGGTCATCGGCTGATTGAAGTGACTGGGGAGCTGTGCTAATTAGCTTCAGCTGGGAAAGAGTTCCTCCAGAAGTTTTATACAAGAGCAACAAGACACAAAGAAAGTGCTGCTTTAAAAGCTCCGTGGCTGCACAGCCATCAGCATCAGCTTGGATCTTATCGATGACACGTATGTTGCTGTTCTGTGATCTAAGCCACAGCAAAATGACTATGTATGGAGCTGGCTTGGATCAGCAGTCTTGTCCGCTGCGCTATGGGGCCGGCCCCTATGCTAATGAAACAAACATTACCGTAGGGCAACCAACTGTTTATATACACCGTCATAGCGCACAGACTTCTAAATCATGGTGTTCACTTTCCCCTAGCAATTCCCCGTTGCTATGCTCCTGTTGCATGCTGGGAACTCCACCCGCCTACGTCATGTGCTTGCTCATCCAATCAGATGCGTGGTGTGATTCTAACGCTAGGTTTCCACTACAGAGATTTTTCTGTACGGTACGTATACGGTCCGTATACGTGAGCAAACAAACGTGTTGTCACCGTTGTAGCGTGCTCCATTGTGCTGAAATACGTGCCGAAGACGTACGGTACGGACCGTATACGGACCGTACAGAAAATCATGTGAATCATTTATTTTGATTTTTCACCGCACATATATGGTACGTACTGGGGGTGTGCCCGTGTGCTCAGTGATTGACAGCAGCGCTGATCAATCAGCGGACTGTGCGCTCCAGTACATGAAAGGCGAAGATATATATTCCAAAGTTTAAACCGAAGCGGCCTCGTCCACGCGGCTTTGTTGTGCGTGCGCGTGTAGTAGTGTTATTAGTATAGTTTATAGTTTTATAGTTTTATTAGTTAGTGGTATTAGTAGTAGTGTATTAGTAGTGGAAACCTAGCGCAATGCAGCAACCCGCGTGTTCATTTCACACTCGCTACACCAACAAACCTTAACTCAAATTGATAACATACAACAGAGTAATCTAGCATCCACATCCTTTTACCCTTCTCTAAATCACCACATTCCGCAGGTCATATTCTTTCATTCTTCCAGCTGTTTACATGGACAGTTGCCGAGTGTTGTTTCTGGTCAGCCAGCCTAGCTGGGCTCTCAAATATCAACAGTTCTATATCATACTACTATCGACTTCAGCTGGAGCATGAATATTCCCTCTCGCGTATGCGCAGTTCGAGTGTTTATAACAACTTAGTCAGCTGTGACCTCTGTATGACTCTATAACAGGGGTTCCCAACCTTTTTCATCCCAAGGACCCCCTTTCCCAGCGCAATGCAACTCGCGGACCCCTAAAAAAAATATCTATATCATCAACCAAAAGCATTTACTCCATTGTTTATGGTGCACATCTAATAAAATCTATACATAAATTATGCTGTTGAAGACTTTCAACATTTCAATATCTCATGTCATCTTTTTGTAAAATAATTAATTGAAACACAAAATAACATAGTAGCAGCATTTGGAATACTGTGAAAAACTGCATACTATATCTTTAAATTAGTGAACAAATGTGTATATCTATTAATGGCAATTAA
>OMKY01220987.1:0-13770 GCA_900302395.1 Bregmaceros cantori
TTTTGAGTCATCACGGTATTTGACGTTAAAAATAAAAAATAAAGTCTCAGATGCCGCACAACGACGTGGCGATCCACATTTTCCAAACTCCTTCATAGTTTCCAAGCCACACTGTATGAATAGGAAGACGAGGTGTGTGTGTGTGTGTGTGTGTGTGTGTGTGTGTGTGTGTGTGAGCGTTCGGCGGTACACACACACGCACTCACACACACACACACACACACGTGCACAGGCTCATTTGGTGTGTGTGTGTCTGTGTGTCTGTGTGGTGTTAAATATAATCCAGACCACATGACGTAGCCACACAGTTCAACTCAGCAGTTTTTTGTTTAAATAGGATTTGTTGCAAAAATGACAACATCAGTCTTGTGAATTTCATATTAAACCTGCAGCGCTAACAAATAAAAACTCACAGCCAACCTTGTTAACAAGAGGTTTTGTCCACAAAATATTTTTTTTACAGCGAGGAATTCTTCTTTCTGTGAATAATTGTCATTTTACGGGACTGGCCCTGTGGCACAGCGTGTTACACCGTTGCTCCAAGCCAGTCCCATGGTGGTTGATGTGACTTAGCTCAGGGGCTCTTAACCTTTTCCAACCCAAGCACCCCTCTTTTCCTAGCTTAAATAACCTCACAGACCCCAGTCATTTTAAGGGATATAGCCAATTTTTATGATTTGGAAATCGATAATTTGGTAGTAACATATGAAACATTGGAAAAAACACATTGTATCACTTTAAACTGCTGGTAAAATGTGTATCTTGGTGCTAGTTAACATAGTATAACTTTAAACTGCTGGTAAAATGTGTATCTTGGTGCTAGTTAACATAGTAGAACTTTAAACTGCTGGTAAAATGTGTATCTTGGTGGTAGTTAACAATGAAACTGTGTTTTTTCATTTCTTGATAAGTTGACTTACGACACCGAGGTGGTGGGAGGCTGTATCGTGTTATCGTCCTGGGGTGTCCGAGCGGATCTCTGGTTAACGATGGGGGGCTTAGATCACAGCACACACACAGCGCCGCGAGTTTGCTTGCCCTCGCGGTCATGTACAGCACATTGGGTCGTCCCCCGCTCTCTAAATGAACGTGATGATGCCCACCTCTGAGCCACCTGCTCCAGGCTGATGTTGCGGTCCTCCAACTCCCTGAAGCCAGGGACCTCCACCACGAAGACATGGCCGCCCTCCGTGCCCAACAACAGCAGATCCCCCGACGAGTGGGCGAGCACAGCCGTCACCCGTGTCACGCTGGGGGGCGCGCTGGAGGAGGGAGGGAGAGATTGTACTGGCGTTTAAAGTTCCGGAAAATAACCTGCAGAGACTAACATTTAAAATCAGAGCTGGGCCCGTGGCGTTGCAGATAAAGACGTTGTTCCAAGGCTGCAACGATCATAGTCTTGTCTCGGTGGCTTAAGACCACAGCGAGATCGCTTGCCCTCAAGGTCATATACTGCACGTCTGCTCGTCCCCACTCTCATCCCACCTTTCACATCAACATAGTCAATAAAATAAGATGGCACAAAATAACATCAATAAAATAATAATTTAAAATCAAAGACTACAATATATGGTGTGCATTTGGGCATTTTATACGCAATGTTCTACACACATATAAAACTATTATTCAAATGATTTACTGCAAGGAACCGACTCCAAAAAAACCCACTAAAAATACCAGACCACAAATGAGTCAACCTGGTCATTGGACATAGAATACTTCTGGGATGTAATTAGTCATAACATGACTAACAAATGAGCAATGCTTGGAAAGATTAGACAACAAGATTAGACAACAGATGCTATGCTAAGCTAACCCTTCAATAACAGTGTTAGAAAACAAGCTATGCTAGGCTAATCCATCACTACAAAAGATTAGCTGTGGCAGGCTAACGCTCTCACTAACAATATTTAGAAAATTGAAGGTATGCTACGCTAATTACCCAGGTGCTATGCTAAGCTAACCCCAAATACCAAGATTAGAAAATAGATGCTGTGCTAAGCTAACCCTTCAATAACAGTGTTAGGGAAGAGATGTTATGCTAGGTTTACCCATCACTAGCGATGGACGGTAGTAATATTTGGAGAAGTGAAGCTATGCTATGCTAGGCTAATTACCCGGGCGGGCCGGTTAGCGTGAAGCGGCCAATCTCCATTAGTGACGATAGACCCTGGTGGGCTCTCAGCGTCCACATGTGCAGGCTGTTGTCATCCAGCAGGGTGAGCAGTTCCAGCTGAGGGCATAAAACACATCAAGTTAAATCATTAACATTCAAAAGTCTATGTTTACTTTATTAGTAAAATGAAGGTAAAACTAAGCATGTTTTAAACAATGTACACCTCCCATGTAATGACAAAGTGTGTTGTAAAAATACATTGTATCCACCAACAAGGTGAAGGATGTTTACAGTGAAGCCGAGGCTCAACGTGTGTGCCTAGCAGCCGTCAAAATGCAGTACGTAGGCTTTCAAGACAGGATAAAGACGAGACTTCACAACTTTTACATTTAAAGTACAATAATCACACAAGAAAATGCACGGCATTTCCCGTGCGGTTTTTGGAGAAAGTGCTTTGTGTCTACTAGCGGTGTCCCCAGCCCGGACCAACTAAACCCCGCTGGCGTGCACCACTGGTCCACTCGACACACCCCGTGCATCAGTAGACCGTGGAAATACATATCTATCTGGGAGCACATATCTACCTGGGAGTACATATCTATCTGGGAGTACATATCTATCTGGGAATACATATCTATCTGGGAGTACATATCTATCTGGGAGTACATATCTATCTGGGAATACATATCTATCTGGGAATACATATCTATCTGGGAGTACATATCTATCTGGGAATACATATCTATCTGGGAGTACATATCTATCTGGGAATACATATCTATCTGGGAATACATATCTATCTGGGAGTACATATCTATCTGGGAATACATATCTATCTGGGAATACATATCTATCTGGGAGTACATATCTATCTGGGAATACATATCTATCTGGGAATACATATCTATCTGGGAGTACATATCTATCTGGGAGTACATATCTATCTGGGAGTACATATCTATCTGGGAGTACATATCTATCTGGGAATACATATCTATCTGGGAATACATATCTATCTGGGAATACATATCTATCTGGGAATACATATCTATCTGGGAATACATATCTATCTGGGAGTACATATCTATCTGGGAATACATATCTATCTGGGAGTACATATCTATCTGGGAATACATATCTATCTGGGAATACATATCTATCTGGGAATACATATCTATCTGGGAATACATATCTATCTGGGAATACATATCTATCTGGGAGTACATATCTATCTGGGAATACATATCTATCTGGGAGTACATATCTATCTGGGAATACATATCTATCTGGGAATACATATCCAAACGAGCCAAACACTGAGCGTTTACGCGAGTAGACTCATCATCACAACATTCCAGCCGACAACCTTCATTAAATGATTTCGATGTGTACAGTCATTCCTCGTTTTCATTTGTGTTATGGATATTTTAAAGCCAATATCCAGTAAGCACACAGGTTTCAATAAGCCTCTCGAGACCCATTCAACCAAAAAGATATGCGGATGGACAGAACAAACTGCCAGTGTCTGCCAGGATGCGCTGTCTGGTAAAACGTGCCATCTAATATAGTGAAATGATAGTACACGTTATCAGAACCAATGCATGTCTAACACATCCAACACATGGAGTCACATTATGACCCCTTTCAGCTAGTTACACAAGTGCTACGTGTGACATGACATTGAGTGGAAAACACATACTTGATAGTTTCTGTAACGGTGTCCACACCAATAAATCAAACCACACGCATAAATTGCCACGTCAGACAATTTGGTCAGGATGTCGCTTTCCTTTTCGTCATCGTCGTTTCGCTTGCGGCCAGCGAGGACGAGGTGATTATTTGGTGGACCTTCAGTCCTCAGTCATAAAAACATCATTCTTTTTCTTAGTGTTAAAATTCTTTTTTTTTTAAAGTTATTTTTTCCGGCGTCAGCGCCGTTTTTCCATCTTTTATTGGATAGGATTACTCGGAAACTGGCTTGAAGAGATCGGGGGTAGACATTGCAGACAAGTCGACGAGCGTAGTCGAACTCGCGACACAGCGGGCGCTGCGGTAGACACAGAGCCACTAACATGAAAGGGGTCGCGTTAGGTGCGGTGTCCATGACCACTCGGCCAACGCGGACCCCCCAAGTGTTAAAATTCTTGATGGATTGACAGACTGACCTGGAAAGGCAGGAAGTGGACCTGCGTCACAGCAGTGTTCTCTTCATGGAGACCCATGAACTCCACGCCTGGTGCTCCATAGCTGGACGGCACAGAGTTAGGGGCATACAACACACTTCAGACAGGATACGGGTTGTTTCGTCACAAAGTCATTTAGTCACCACGGCATTGCGGATTAACCCTAAGCCCAAACCCAACGCCGACCCCAATCCTAGCCCCAACCCTGAATATAACACCTACCCTAACCCCTTTCCAGAAACCCAAATCATTTTGCCTGTAGGATGACCCAACCAACATTATGCTATCTTGTATCCATAGTTTTGAAAAAAAGAAACTGCATTGCACATTATTTGGTAGGTCCAAATTCCACCAAAAGTAGTCCATAGATCGTGCTATACTTTTATTAAAAATGTTTGACGAAATATGATGCGATTCGACGCTATGCTGCTGGGAGGCCCGTGACTCCACCGGAAATGTGTCGTTCCCACCTCATGTGGTAGGTGGCGCCGGAGCGCATGCATGACCATTGTTGCGTATTGGGTGCGTGTGGTCGATCAAGCCGTCTATACAGCGCATCCACACTCCAATGGAGTAATGAATGCAACCTTCCAAAAATCGAAACCCTGTAGTTTCCAAGGATACAGCTTGATGGCTCCGGAGCGGGTTCCGATGGCTAGCAGATTCAGAGAGGGACTGTAGCCGAGGGCGCTGGGCTGGTGTGGGAAGCCATGCTCCACAGTCTGTTGGAAACAGAGGATTGTATAACAATTAGTATTTTCCAAGCTAATTTTTATTTTCTAGGTCTAACAGACCTAGTCAGTTGGTTGGAGCATTATTTTCTACGAGCCAGCCCTTGTTCGGACGTGCCGGTAAGATCACTGGCCAACACCAAAAAGGGTTGGGGCCTGAAGACATTTAGGGAGCAGAAAACCCAGGAGGGTTTAGAGGGTGTGCTGGGATCTAAGTAACTGCCAATTGCTTGTGCCGAGAACCTGAATAAACATGGATGTATACATCCCGGCCTGGTCATTGCAGAACAGGTAAGGTGATCTATGATGTTTGGAAAATGTGTATTGGCCAAACTGACAGCTAGCCCCGTTAGTACCTTATTGAACTGGAAGAGGTCCTGCTTCAGTCGGTCCTTGTGGCTGTCGTGCCCGTGACGCCTGAATCTCTTCATGGCTCAGCCTGGGACCTGCAGATAGAGGAACATCTTCAAACCAGGTCTAGAAGTTTGTTCATTTACAGAGCAACACGAGGTTCTTTACAGAAGCAAACAGGAACATAATACACATACAGTAGGCTGATGTACCAGTGATGGTAACATCATAGTTCCAAGCCAGGTCAAAGAGATGCGTCTTGAGTTTCTTTTTAAAAACAACAGTCTTCATGGCCCCGAGGGCCTCCGCTAGTCTGTTCCACGGTTGAGGGCCATAGAAGCTGAATGCGGCCTCTCCATGCGATTTGAAATTAACTTGTGGTACAACAAAGAGCCCTGTGCCATATAATTACTTTTACATGCAAGCTAGACACACAGATAGTTCTCTCTCCCTCTCTGCAGTTTGTGTGTGAAAGTCATACTCCCCAGTAGCCACCAAGCCCAGCTTGAATCCCCCACTCCCCAGACACCTGGATATACAAAGCTCTTTTGTTACTTCAAGTCTGTGTTCAAGCGAGAAGCTTCTCCACTTCGAAGATGACTCGCTCACCTGTACTGTAGCACGACCATTGTCATTCTTCGGGAGTAGCAAGCTATAACTTTTACAATGAATTTTTGTTTGCATACATTTTTTTGTGGTCATGTTAACCAATTAATCCTTCCATGGGCAGTTTGGATGATCCAAAGTTCAAGAAAACCACTCAAAATGTACATTTTTGAGAGCGATTTTCTACTCACAACGTCTGTGTCTCCCTCATGCGTGTGTGGTCGTGTGTGTTGCGGGGGTCCACTCTTTAGACAGACAACTGCATGAGGGAATGAACATTGTGTGCCTGCGCGCGTGCACGCAGCCGTTGATAAACTCCACCTGCCTAGCGACTCAACACAAACACACACCCACCTAAAATTGACCGTTGAAAAGTCATGGACGTGGACGAACAAAGAACATTCCCCATGAATTAAACGGGACCTATCAAAAAGCTGTGCATAATGGGAGCTGGCCTCGTAGCGCAGTGGGCAAGACCACTGCTGCAAGTCAGCCCCATACAGAGTCTTGCGGCTCTGGCTTAGATCACAGCACATGCAACCCGTCATATACTGCACGTCCGCTCGTCCCCGCTCGCTCGCACTCACTGTGTCAATAAACTTAACACTTTGGGTAGGCATTTACATATGATGTGGGAGTGCCCTCGGATTGAAGACTTCTGCTAGAGAGTGATGGGCATTTTATCTGATATTCTGGACATTGTCGGACAATTAAAACAAACGCTGATTATTTAAAATGATTTAAGAGACCAACTGGACAAAGACAAAAGGAAATGCTATCGTGTGGCCTCACTTCGGGCTCAAAAAAGTGCTGGTACAGCGTCACAAGATTTGAGTTACAAGAAATGGCTGTTATACTTTCACGACTTGGCCTCATTAGAAAGTTCGACTGCAAGAATTAACAAAGTCCAGACTTCAACTATAACCACAGTAACCACGCCATCGGAATTGGCTATGAAAATAAATTTTGGTGAATTGAAATAAGTATTTACATTTTGTGCGTGGGAGGTAAGAGATTATTTAGGGTATGTTAAGTCCATTTTTATTTATTTATTGTCTCCTTTTTTGTATGCATGTTCATTTTTGTTAAAAAAAATAAAATGTTTGCAGCTTATGTTAGTTCGCTTGCGATTTGAAAAAGTTCAAAAAAGAGAAAAATTAAACAAAAAACATCCTTCATCCGATTACCCAACGTAAACCTCGGCAGAATTCTCTGATCAGATGGCTGCCTTCTTTTTGACAATGTGGAGGAGGTGGGGGGGCTGTAGGGCAGGGTCAGAGGTCAACCTCCAGCCAATGAAAGCAGAGACACAATTGTTGAGGTTTTCTCTTACCTCGCACACACTTCCAGAGGGGGCTCCTAGCATTCTTGTGTCCATCAATACCCCAGGACTACCCCTCCCCCACCAGCTCCCATTGTTCCTGCAGCCCAGTTGGGAGGTTTGGGGCACCAGCGACCCTCACGGGCACCCTGTCCCAGCCTTTAATCCTCTCACGACTTGCACTTCTATGCAGCAATGTTAATTCAGCAGTGGATTGTGGAGAAGGAAGATATCGTTTATCGCAGTCATTTCTTCACAAAGTTATAGTCCAGCAAAATTTGCCCAAAATGCCCACTAACAACATATTCAACACATTTGAGCGGAGAACGAAACAAGCAACGATGAATCACTGCCATTTAATCCGATCAAATTAGTTGACGATTATTTCAATAATCGATTAAAAATTCGGTCTGACTACTTCAAACCACCGACGCCCACAGGTATCACGAGGGCCGTGTCAAAACACACTTCCAGACAAAAATAAGCTGCCTTTCCTCAAGACTCAGCAGCCCGGCCACACTGCCTCCTACAACGTGCCTGCACAAGGAGCAGACTCTGCTCTCCGAGCCAGCATAGCTCACATAGCCTGCATACCAGGCTGGCTGTCAGACAGCCTGGCCAACACTGGTCCTTTTGGCCCAAAAGCATGAACGATCCGAGTCCGTAGCGGTTAAAGACGCTAGTCCAAGGCAGCGGCATACATAGTCTTGTCGCACGCAGCGCCGCGAGATCGCTTCCCCTCACCGTCATATACTGCACGCCCGCTGGTCCCCGCTCTCTCGGCCCCGTAAATGAGAAAATGGCACTTGCTTGCGCCTGAAAAGAGGCAGCGAACCACTTAGAAAACTGGATTCCTATTGGAAAGTGATAATCGAGAGCTCTCTGGTGCTCAGAATAGGCCAATATTATCAGCCAATAATCGGCCACGCCCACCAATAAATATTATGTATGAAGTAAACGTAAATGTACTTTATTTCGTCACAGATACAGTGAAATTCTTTCTCCGCATTTAACCCATCCCTGAGGAGCGGTGGGCAGCGCCCGGGGGCCAACTCCAGTTCTGAGCCAGTTCCTTGGCCAGGGGGCACTGACTGAAGCAGGTTAACTAGAACATGTTTTTGGTGGTGGGGGAAACCGGAGTGCCCGGAGGAAACCCACGCAGACACGGGGAGAACATGTAAACTCCACACAGAAAGGACCTGTCCGGGTTGGGATTCGAACCCAGGACCTTCTAGCTGTGAGACAGCAATGCTAACCACTGCGCCACCGTGCTGCTACTACTTTCATCAGAAACAAACAAAAACGAATTAACCCAACATTTTAAAAAGTCAAAGCAAAAGTGCAATTCTCCCATTCGATTGACAACGTTAGTTGAAAGGAGGGGATGAGAGAATGGGGACAAGCCGACGTGGAGTATATGACCAAAATCTATTCTAATCAACTAGTTGAAATGGCAAATAAACTTGACTCGATGAATGGGGTTGGCTTGGAGCAGCGGCCTCAAGCTGCTGTGCCACAGGGCCACTGCCAATGGACAATACATTTAACGAACCATTGGACAATAGCAAACTCAAGCCTGGTCACCAGCGGTGTACAGTGTACTGCAGCCTTACAAGCAGCTGCGTCTGTCAGGAATGTGCGAAAGGGAGATGCCTGGCATCCCAAGCATTGTCATCATAGTCTTCTACAACCTGCTGTCACTCAGGTTCCTCCTAGTTCAGGGCGGTGCTGTATTTTAAAGGTTTCCCCTGGGGTGCCCAGCAAAAGCGACAAGCTTCGTAACTAGAGCCAGAGAGAGATATAGAAACCAAAGCCCCCATCGATGTAAGGGCCCTGGTTCTAAATCCCCGCGTCCGCCACGGCTGTTGACACCCCAAGGTTAATGCTCGATTAATCAATGATCAAATTAGTTGTCGATTATTTCATTAATCGATTAATCGTTTGCAACTCTAAACACACACACACACACACACTTTGCTCAGACTGTATGGAAAAATACAGCAACATACACCTTGATCCATATGGGCGCAAAGTCCAGTTTTTCCTGACACACTAAATGTAACAGGAGACAGCTGTGCCAAAAAGAAACAAAAGCAAGTCACATGACCCTTCGGTGGAACCTGTCGCACGGCTTCATCAGATTGCGTGGCCCCGGGCAGAAAGAGGAAGTGGTGGGGGCCGACTTACATATCACAGCCACACCCCAAACAAGCCAACAGCTGAGCCAGTCAGCCGCTAGGGACGGCTAGAGCTGTCACCATCAGAGGCGCAACCGATTAAGCCATCATCGGAGTAATCGCTAGGGATGCACCGATATCGTTTTTTTTGAAAACCGATACGAGTATGAGTACTTTAATTTCAATACTCGCCGATACCGAGTACTACGGATACCGAAATAAATAAAAAAATAAAAATAAATAAAAGTCTTTGTATTAGGGATGGGCATTCGGTTAAAAAAAAAGAGCCGGGTCAGGACACTCTGCGTTCCTTGATGGCGGGTGCCGTCCGGAGTCGTCCGTGTGCTGGTCTACTCTCCGCTGCTCCCAGCTTCTACCCCATCGATCTACCTCCGAGCCACGTCTGTGCAGCATAGCATAAGCACCTGCGGAACACCGCCGTGCAGCACAATGCGGCACCTACTTTACAACACGGAAGCTATAGCAGTGAAAATGATTAAAACTATATTTCATTTCATAAATAATCATTAACATGTTGCCCCCTACTGCCCAAATGATGCATCGTACAGGCGCAGACAGTAAATGACTAACAGCCAATGCAGCGCGAGTCCCGGTCTTCCGGAGGTGGTATCGGTTCCTGTTTGACGAGTACGAGTAGAGTACTTAAGTTGGTATCGGGGCCAATGCCCGATACCGGTATCGGTGCATCCCTTGTAATCGCTAACTAATTTGATCTTGATAATCAGCAGTGATTAATCGTTTCGTTGTTTGGCAAGACAAGGCATAAACTTGGGTGAAAACCCAATATTGAATTGAAGAGAAGCTCGTCAATGCCAATACAAGAAATATATATAGATAGCGAAACAGAAAACGTTTGCAATATTAATAATAAAAATATTATTATGATCATTATATAATAATATTGCAAACGTAATAATAATTCAGTTTGACAATATTCTGTAGTCTTCAAGCATCGGATTCTCATCAGGTACACACGCAGCCTTGTGGCGACTGTACAGAAATGAACATGCAGTGAAGGCAGTCTAAGGATTTAGACAAATTAAATACATTGACCCGTGTTAAATGTTAATGTCAGTTGAGGGGGAAACTTAACGGGCCAGAAAGTTTAGCATGCTTTAAAAATGCATTGTACAATTAATTGACTCATGGCCATTAGCTCAACGTGACACTTTGAATGGCCCCATGGCGCAGCGGTTCAAGACGCTACTGCAAGACAGCCGCCTACAGTGTTGTCGCTGTGGCTCAAGACCACAGCACACGCAGCGCCGTGAGATCGCTTCCCCTCACGGTCATATACTGCAGGTCCACTAGTCCCCGCTCTCTCATCCCCCTTTCACACTAACACTAGGATCTCTTCCCCTCACGGTCATATACTACAGGTCTGCTCGTTCCCTCTCTCTCATCCCCCTTTCACACTAACACTAGGATCTCATCCCCTCACGGTCATATACTGCAGGTCCACTAGTCCCCGCTCTCTCATCCCCCTTTCACACTAACACTAGGATCTCTTCCCCTCACGGTCATATACTACAGGTCTGCTCGTCCCCTCTCTCTCATCCCCCTTACACACTTGTGCCGAAAAAATATCAGCAGGGAGCAGCGCCAGCGGCGGAACAAGTTGGAAGATAACGACCCAGCAACAAAGACTGACAGTCTATCTCTTCCCTGCCACTTCTCTCTCCAGCCAACGGAGCAGAAGGAAACAATGAACTTAACTCAGAGTCCCAGCTCTTTGCAAATTTGGCACGTCCCAGTGCCAGAGTTTTCTCATCCTGTGAGCGTTTGTCAACAAAACACAGAAAAGGAAGCTTCAGAATTTCCTTCATCATCAGAAAAAAAAGCGTACGTCTCCAGACTATCCGAGATCCTGAATAAATACGGTGGCCGTTATGTGGCGTCATTGTCTGATTTTATTGACAGCGTTGGTGTGAAAGGGGGACAAGCGCACGTGCAGTATATGACCGTGAGGGGAAGCGACCGCACGGCACTGCGTGTGCTGTGATCTTAACCCTTAGGGGTCAAAGGACACAACGGGTCCTCAAAGCATAAGATGCAAATGCAGATTGGGAATTAAAATAAATAAATAAATAAAATCAGTGGAAAACGCATCCTACACATCCAAGAGTATGATCACAGCCGAAATGCTGCACAAATGAAAAGCACGGGTACCCAATGAGTGCAGTCACCTAAGGGTGAAGCCATAGCGACAAGACCATGTATGGGGCTGCCTTGGAGTAGCGTCTTTAACCGCTATGCCACAGGGCCAACAACTTCTTTTCATCAACTGCACAAAAAAGGTATTCCATCCATGTAGGGCTACAATCCCCTCCCCCCCAATCATTAGATTCTCATCCACACGCGTTTCCCAAGATCAACCATCCCTACCTTAAACAGTGTCCTTGAAGAGCATCAAGTCTCCACAGCCCACGGACAGACAGGATGCCCCACGGCCACACACTTCCTGTTATCTCCCTGCGAGGGGCAGATAGGGCATGCCTCATTTAGCACTCCAGCCAGTAAGCAAGTCTTCAGCATCGCTTATTATTTCAGCATTACTTACGCTATGTCCACACATGAAGAAAAAAAAAGGAAAACGATTTTGAGAAGCATTTCACGACGTAGCGTCTACACTAAAGTGGATTTGAAAAGTTGAGATCACGGCAGCAAATTCCTTGATGAAATGAAATTCCTCGATGCTAGAACAAAAACAAGGAGCATGTGCATCGACCTGGCGCCAAACAACAACACCGGGCATAGACTTAAAGTCGGAGACGGCTGCACGCTCTCCCACGTGCGATCATGTAAATAGGTTGGAAATTGGGGTTCCCTTAAAAAAAACAACTCACATTAGCAGACAAGCCCTTAATCTTCTAAAAGGCCTTTTTTTCGCCGAAAGCCCCACTTTCTCATTTTATTAACCGAGTTAGTGTGAAAGAGGGACGAGCGGACTTGTAGTATATGACCATGAGGGGAAGCGAGCTCACGGTGCTGCGCACAGGCACAGGACTATGAATGGGGCTGGCTTTGGCAGCAGCGATCATAAAGCACTTAGCGCCCAAGACATTAATCTTGTTAACTAGAAATATAGACAATTATGTTTCAAGTTGAAAATTGCACCAATAATACTTACAATTACTATTGCTATTACTATTACTATTATTACGTTCTCATCACAGATAGTTTTGGTTAGTTAGTGACGTTAGCCTTTGGTCACACCGTGCAACATTTGTATGGCTTTCTGTCATGTGACCCGAGTGTTGTTCAAACAAACACCAGTACCATCCCACGACAGAGATAGGGTCCCGCCCACAGGCAGTGGAGTTGGGGGGGGAAGGGGAGCGCTCGTTTTTCATGTCAAGGATGGTGTCGGGTGGACGGTGCAAGTACAGAACAAAGAGGGTCAGTGTGCTGTCCCCAACAATAATGCCAACAAAAATATCAATAATACTAGTTAAGAATAGCAAATCCAACATTCAAGATTCTATTTTTATATGCATATTGCTGGACTGTTGCATTAGAATAAATGCTGTGCCATAGACAAAACAGCCCCATATGTATTTGTATCTGTATGTGTAAGATGGCCACACAGACAGAAAAGTCAAGAATCTGAAAGTATTTATTTTAGATAAAAAATAAAATCACATTTTTGTGTTTGATGTTGACTTGAATTTCAGTGCTTTTAGTTGCATAACTTGCATATGACATACCCATGGTTTCTGGGGGAGAGAGCATCGTTTCTGGGAAAATGACATTTCAGTCCTAGGATCTGTGAAGGTGGATTAAGGTCCATTGTTGCGTTTTGAATGTTGCCCTGTGGTCTGTGCTTCACTGCTTACATTCCTTCCACAGTGACTTACTCAACTCAACAGATTTTTATATAGCGCCAAAATCGCAGCCGAAGCTGCCTCAAGGCGCTTCACAAAAGTGATTACGTTTTTAGAATTAGATTTAAGGAATATAGCAGCTCTTTACCTAACGACCCCCCAACCTTGATTTCCCAGTTAAGGACAGTAATTTGGGGTTGTTTACAGAACTCCTTTAACGGAGGACTGGAAAGAAGAGAGACGAAAGAAGAAAAAGGAGATCAAGACTTTCAGTCAGTCTTGATCTCGGCCTAGTTGAAAAAAAAGTTACCTGTAAACCTTGATTTCCCAGTTAAGGACAGTAATTAGGATTGGTTACAGAACTCCTTTAACGGAGGACTGCAAATATGAGAGAAGAAAGAAGAAAGAGGAAATCGAGACTTTCAACTTTTCAATCTTGA
>OMKY01220995.1:0-12174 GCA_900302395.1 Bregmaceros cantori
GTTATGTGTTCCACCAATAAATTGACGTTCCTGAACCGGTTAGAACAAAAAAAATATTGTTCCCGGAACGGTTAATTTCGTTCCCGTCAGCTGTTTAATGCTATGTAATATTTGTTGCGGCGAACCCAATGCGACTCGCTACAGAGGCCCGCTGGTAGCGCTCTACAGCCGAGGTCTCGTTGCGTGTCGGGGCGAACCCACAACAACACGCTGCAGAGAGTCCCGCAACGATTCCTACTTCACTGCTGCATCGTAGATTTTATAAATACTCTTGTTTTATTTCTGAAGTTATCCCCAAGTGCACTCCTTTGAGGAACTCAAAGGAGTGGAATAAAACCGTTATTAACCGGTTACCATTATTTTAAAATAATTGTTCCTGTTCCGGAACATAAAAAATAATAACGTTTCGTTTCTGTTCCCTGGAAAATACTAAAAGTTCCCGGTTTTCGTTTTCGTTCCTTGAACCGGTTCAAAGCCCTGGTTTATAAGTGTCTAGGAACGAGGGCTGCAACGATTAGCCGATGACTCGATTACTAATCGAATATGAAATTAATCGACAACTAATGCAGTAATCGATAATCGCCATGGAATTGAATCATTGATATTGTAAGTCGTTTTTTGCTGACACCACCAACTATTGGTCTGCACAAATTTGATATTACTTAATAATTTCTGAAAATCCAAAATATGATTAATAACTATTCAACATTAGTGATTAAAAAAGATGAATATAAAGAAAATCATCAGAATATTAGCCTATTAATTAATTGTAACTTATGTGGAAATTACTACTGGAGATTAATTTCTATGTCACTGTGAATATTTTGGGGATTTTTGAAAGGAAAAACATCTAACCAATTAGTCGATTAATCGTTTCAATGACCGGCAACTAATCGACTATTGAAATAAGTTAGTTGCAGCCCGACTAGGGATCAATACTAGTACCCTTCAATATCATACTACAACAATATTGATTATAGAAATTTTAACGACCCCTCCACTCCGACATCTCATTGCGTCCTTCAGTGTTCATTGAATACTGTTCTGTATAGAGTCTGCCCTGCACAAATACTGTCTTACACAGACTGCTCTGGATTGACCAAGCTGATCCTAAAGAACCATCGCCACATTCCCTTTCTTTCTAGGCCCTATGCACTGCCAATCACCGAGAAATATTATGTGAATGTGCTTTATTGACCAAGGTAATAAACCACATTCTGATTATATGTTTACAAATATCATTTGAAGTAATCATATTATGAAATGGGTAATGATAATGATGAAATGGGACACGATCACACCGGATGTGCAGTAATATTTTATTTATTTCAACTATACATGCCATCTTAAAAAAAATCCAAAAAACAACAAAAAAATAAAAATTGTGAAACAATATTATTTACACATTCACAGTACAACTTTACATTTTTTTTTTCAATCTACACACTCAATACTCTCTGGAACTTGTATATACACCGGGCTAGGGCACCTTGCAAAGTAAAAAAAAAAATAAAATATTTGAAATGCACGTTGACCAAAATAATAAAAAAAATAAACACTCTGATGCAACCACACACATGTAAATCGCTCACTCCGCAATGTAGGGTGAAGCAAGTCTGTATTTGAATACGCAAACCTTAGGACGACATCATCACAAACATACAAAGAGCTATTTAGATGCATTTTTTTCGTATTGCCTTTTTTGTACGTCAAGGAGTGAGAATCTTAAATTATGGGGGTAATGCTCAACATATAAGGATTTTTTTTTTTTTTAATTAAACCTAACCTTTTCATACTCATTCATTTTACTAAATAAAGAATTGTATAACTGCAAGAGTTAAACTGACTGACTTGATACATCACTAGGAACCTGTAGAGAAGGACTGCTTCCCAATTTTGAGTCGAGAAAAATTCTGTAAATCCTGCAGAAGTCATTTGCTCCGTTGGTTGGCAATTTTAGTACGGAGTGGATGTCGATGGCTATTGTGACCTCTGGCTGGAGGGATGAGCTTGTAATATGATATACGGCACACAATAGTGTGATGAAAGTCACACAAGGCACGAGGATGTGAGATTGTCAAAAGTTGCGTATTCGAATACAGCCTCATATTTGTGTTGGGCAGGTACTGCCAGTTAGAAGTTGGACAAGTAACTAGTTCTCCTCAGGGCTGGACTGGAATCTGAAAAGGGCACTTTTTGATCGGTGCTGTTATTTATACAATATGAGACTCAAGATAATAAGACATGGCCTTTCAGATGGTCTGCAAGGTAACCTAACACCATACAGTGGAGTTAACCTGGTTAACACAGGTCAATAACCTGTGTTCTGTCTTTATTTTTGGCTCTTCATTTCCAGTTTGTTGCCGATTCATGAAAAAATATATTTTTTTTGTGATGACGGACCTAAGAGGATAATAGGGCCCGGTAGAATTTGCCCCATACGCCAGATAACCAGTTCAGCCCTGGTTCTCCACATAACTCAGAGTTGGTGTGAGTTAGGCCAACGCCGATACGGGTCACTACATATTTAGTGTTAGTGCTTATCCACAATGAAGTGGTGTAGAAGGTGTGTAGTTAGCATGTGCATTAGAGCAGTAAAAACAATTGATTGACTTGTGGATTAAACCAAGAGTTTTGCCAACTACTTTGAATAGCAGTGATGTACTTTTTAATAGTCGAACATTTCAGTTTCAGCAAATTGGGATCGTTTTAATCACCGACAAGCCATGAATCAGTTCTCACTGCCCCTACACTGAACACGGGTTAGATAACCAAGAAAACAAGAAAACCTTTTTAAATACAATCATCTTCTGTAAACAAAACCTTGCTTTGTGTGTGTGTGTGTGTGTGCACACACAAACTGCAGTCCAAAGAAATTACAGTAATGTGATGACATTCCATTATTTTTGTATAGATCTGTAGTAAACCATAATATACAGTTACTCTCTCAATAGTGGCCTCCATTGCAATTTAAAGGTCTCGTCCAGCAGTTGGTCAAATCAAGGTCTTCCTCAAAGGCATGTCACAAACGTATTTAGGTATAGTGACATTCTTACTGGTTTTATGCTGCACATTTCAATGAATGAAATGACTTAATTTGTTTAAATAAATTAAATACAGACCTTTGTCATTTAACTTGTCTGCAATAATGCCTGAAACCCAATCCGATTTGAGTCAAACGAAGGCCTCAGCCACGAGTGTAAAATGCATAATTTGTATAGTTCCACCAAAGGAGCAGTTATAGTTGCATTCCAACAACGTTGCAGCCAATTATGCCTCTGGTGTTAGTCGTGTACTATTGTATTGAGATATGTGTGTGTACGTACACATCAAATCTTCAATACCAGGTTGGGTAACACTGCAGTGCTTGTGAGTATGCATGTGTTGTATTACGTCTCCACACTGTAGGGATAATCTGCTATTAACTGGCATGTAGCATTTGGCTACCAGATGTCTATGGAGGCCATTATGAAGGCGCTGCAATTCTGTGTTTATTAGGAAATGACCCTTAAATATGCAGGTTAGGATGGGGGCAGAGAGTGAGGATGGGGGAGGGTTAAACAAAAAAAGGTAAAATACTGTTGCATTTGACAACAATTTGCAACGTCCATTAAGGCGTGCAACCATCCGGCCGACCTCCGGAGTCTGTTTGTGATTCCTGCGGTTGGAAACGATTCCAGATTTTGACACGGTTCAGATTTGAGACCATAAACAAGTCTAGTTCAACGAGATGCCTTGTGTTGCTGTTGTGAATTATATTAAAATGTGTTTTAATGTGAAAGAAAAAAATGACATACATTTCTTTCACATGGAACATTTTAAATGTAATAGACAAAACCAACAAAATATGCTTTTTCATGTTGTAGAATTTAAAAAAAAAAGACACTTTTCCCAGTTTATACCAACATTGCTGGTTGGCAATTTTGTATCATCATCAACTAACAAAAATTGACACCTGTCAGAAATAATAGTTTCCATTCTCAAATGTCTCTGTTCTTGGATATGGCCAATCCACCCCAGTAATGACCGTGTCCGCACGGCGAGAATAAGCCTATAAATGCAATAAAGACACGCCTCTGGGTCAATCGGGTCATAATTTGGCATTATGCACAAATACGTTGGAACGACTCGATTTGGCTGCTATTGCAGACACGTGGATGTGTTAGCGATGGAAGAATAAGGCACATGATGCAGATACGGGGCCTACTCAGCTATAAATATGCTGCGTCTTATGTACACGTCAGTCACGACCCGCATGACTTGGCTTCGAGGGAGGGGGGCGGGGGCAGGTCGGTTAAAAGGGGGCTGATTGTACGTTGGGTCTCTTGGAGGTGGCGGGGTTTTCCAAAGCGTACTTCTGTCAGTATTGACATCTACTCTACGTTGACGCATGTTGAACATACAAAGATTGGGCTAACAAATCTGTGCATCGCCCTGCAATTACACCTAAACCAGTGGAGGGACAGGGGCTTCCTGGTGTGGGACTGCGACCAGCGCTTGATTGGCCAACAACTCAAACAAAACAAAAATAAGGACCTGGGGAGAAATCATCCCAAAATTCCAAACTTAAGACATGGGATTAACACCTTCAGCACCTTTCCATATTATTGATCCCGCAAATCTCCATCCTTTTGTGAACCAACAATGCGTTGGTAACCAAACCAATTTAAACGTTACGAATTTGGTTGAAACATTGCACAACAGTTGCACTGACTGTATACACTGTGAGATAGATTGCTCGATGACGGCAAAAAAGCTATTCTTTCGTCATTCATTAGTAATAAACTGAAGAAGCCATTAAGAAAAAAGAAACTCAGTCAAATCCTCGGATGCAGAAGTAGAAATCAGACAAATTGCTACAAAAACGCTCAGTGTAGTTTCAACACTTGTGAGAAGCAGGGTAGGGATGGGGGCACAGTTTTGACACGGCAAGTTTGTACGCATTCTAAACATTTGAACCTTGGCCCAAACATCTTATTTTCCAACGTATGAATTACAAAATAACTTTAATAATGGAGAGTGAGAGATAGTGTTCTGTAAACGGTATCTGGGCATCTTACGGGTAGACATCCAGGGAGCAGTAGTGAGGGGATTGTTAAGCTATGGAGCCAGTAGAGCTGCAGCTGTGATGAAACATTACCACAAGTTGTCTCATGAAATACTGTATTATTATTATACTGAATGTATTGGTCACTCAAATTGTCTAGGGCCGACTACCCAAATGCTGCAAGTATTTGACTTGCATGTGAAGTAGTTACATACATTTTAGAGAAATGTTTGCACTGATTAAAGCTTCATTGCCTTGAATTTCAACACAGGGACACCATCAACAGCCGTTTTTAAAATTACTTTCAGAAAACTTTTCCAGGATGAAGTTAAAGTTGGGGAAAAGAATGCAGCTCGCACCCCTGGTCCTTCTAAATACATGTCCAGCTGCAGCTCTACAGACCATTCAAGGGTGAGAGTGCCATAGGGATAATACCTGGAGGATGAAAGGTGACAAGTGAGTGCTGGGCGCTCACTGAACACCCTTGCTTGAAATGCTCGGACACATTTCCTCATCTTACTTCCCGTCTCCGCCCGAACAACGACAGCAGAAAATGACGGCTGATTGTGGGGCGGAAAGTGAAGCGCAGTTCGCCAGGTGTGGAGCAGCTCTCCACACAGCAGGCGCCTCGCTTAGACAGACACGGTCGCGCACGTCACCTACGTGTGCGCACACACGGCACTTCACAAAAAGTGTGCGCTGGGCCACGCCCTCCTTAATCACCGCTGACTGTTTCATTTCCCCGGGCGGTGGCATGATGCAAGCCCCGCATTGTGAGTTTGTCCAAAACCGCAGTGCCGACCCAGCGATTGGCGTTTTCACATTAAAGAGGGAAGACAGTGCTCAGAAATTGGACCCATTCTTCAAGTACTGCTTGGCGCTTAACGCTACGTACCAAAGCACATTCGCACAGCGAACCACGACGCTGCCGCCTTGCCGTTAGGGCACGCGGGGCGGGCTACTAACGGACGGGGCAAAACCGGCTCTGAGGCGACAATCCGTTGCTCTGTGTAGCCAACAGAGTAGGGAATTGTTCCGCACAGGAGGGGAACCGATCCCGCTCGTAATATCCGGCTTCGTGCCGGCAAGGACTAGTGGACGTTTCCCGCTGCTCAGTAGCTGTACTTGCTGACCATCCGCATCTGCTGCGGTGGCGGGGACCCGAAGGCACCCCCGGGTTTCGGTGGAACGTCCGGCTTGATTGATGGAGTCCGTCGCAGCGAGGTGCGTGGTAGCGAGCCGTAGCCGCCGTATCGTGAGTCTAAGCGGGAGGGTGGTGTGGGCGGTGCCACGGAGCCGATGCCTCCCCTGTTCATGCTATGCTGTCGCACCACCGACACACCCATAGCGATAGAGTTCCCACCACCGGCTGCTGTGGACAGTGAGTGGCGCTGAGACGCGCTGCGCTGTAGGTGGTGGTAAGTGCGCGCCGCTCGCTCCAGTGTTCCCCCCGTGCTGACGCTGCCGACCGGGCTCGGTGGCGCCGGCACGTCCACACGCTTGGTGGGGCTGTGGCGGGGCAGCGACGACGAGGGCGAGTACAGTGAAGCCTCGCGGCTGGGAACCTGCGGAGGAACTTCGCTGAGAGCCTCCATGGGCTCCAGGAGGAGGTGCGGGCGCGGCGGGCGCGGCACCTCCTCGTTGAGGTGTTTCAGGAGGTCGTTTAGGGTGTTGCGTGCGTCCACAGACCGAGCCTCCTTCCGGCTGCCGCTGCCACAACTGCCCCGTTGTTCAACACTCTTGGGCTTCTTCGAGTGTTTGGGAGTAACGTCCCGATCCTGGTCCAACAGCTCGTGGTCGTGGTGCTCGTGCGTAGCGTTAGGGAGCACCACCGCACTGGGGATGTGCGAATGTCCCAACGAGGCGTGGATGAGATGCGGGTGATGAGGGTTGTTGGAGGAAGTTGGGTGGGCTGGGGCAGGCGGAGACGACGGGATGAACTGAGGGCTCTTGCAGGTGTTCGTCTCTTTGCGGCCCCCGCTGACACCACTGCCCGATTTCACAGGCGCGCGCTCCCACTGGTTCCGGATCGGCTGCAGGCCCTTCTGGGCCAGCACAGGCGTGGACTCGGGTGTGGGGAGGGCCGCTAGTTCAGGAGGCTGGCAACCATCGCGTAAAATGAGCGTTTTGGCAGAGTCGCCCCTTGGTGTGTTAGGATCCTTGCCATTGCTGATGAGGTTGGTGTACATCTTGGGGGAATCGAGGTTGGGATGGAAGTCCTGAAAAGAGAAACAAGATTCATGAAAACCAGAAGGACGGCATCGGCCCATTTCCCTTCAGGATCTTGAAGAATAGTTATTTATTATTATTGTACATTGAGCAAATGACGGTACCATCAACCCTTTGACCCCTGCAGAGTGTAGAATTCCACAAGAAACATTTTTACAATGAAGAAAATGTAAAAAGTACAGATCCTTTTATTTACATTATAAGCTATGGTGTTGACTAGGGCTGCAACTAACAATTATTTTAATAGTTGATTAGTCGCCGATTATTGAAACGATTAGTTAGATATTATTGCTATAAGAAAATCTCAAATATTAACAGCAACACAGGAATTCATCTTGTCAACTTGGAATATATTCAATTTTGGTTCACATTAGCAAACAAATCAAAGCAATTAACTTAATTACTCGGGCACTAAGTCATTACAATTAATTTATGTTTTCTTCATATTGATATTTTTTAATCAATAATGGTGAATAATTTTACTCACATTTTAGACTTTCAGAAATTTTGAGGTAATATCAATTTGTGTCAGAAAAAATCTGCCGATAATAGCAATGATTCAAGGTTTTGGTGATTAATTGATTACTGCATTAGTCGATCAATTTCATAATCGATTAGTTATCGAATAATTGACTAATCGCTGTAGCCCTAGTGTTGACATATTATTTGTGGAAAATATTTAGTGGGCCCTCAAACATCAGTGAAATGTTTTTAGTGTCGAAATGTTTGGTGCTGGAAGAGTCTTCAAGCGGCTTATTACTAACCAGACTACTACTTTGTGTATATTTGAGATAATAAACAGGGCAGTGGGCATAGTGGTTAAAGTCACCTTGACGGGGCTGTCGAACAGGCCGTTGAGCTTGGCGAAGCTGTCGGTGGAGTCTGAACTCGGTGGAGAAGCCTCTGCGTCCTTGCGTGCCTTGCGGCGCGGGCGGTGCAGCACGGAGTCGCGGTAGCAGAAGACCACCAGGCCGGCCAGCAGCGCCCCCAGGAGGAAGGCGACCAGCACGCAGCTGATCAGGATGTTCATGTGAACCATCTGATTGGACTCGCCGGAATGGATGTCATAGATTCCTGCAGAGCAGCACAGGGTCCGGTCAGATCCACCAACAACAGCATACAACCGTCCGGGTTCGGCATGCTCAGAAATACCCCACCACCACCACCACCAGCAGCAGCAGCAGCAGCAGAAGATGCCTCAGCTCCCAGCACCACCAAGTTACACGTTGCTTTCAAAATCAACTTTCACCGGGACTTACCGCCACTGTATGCGATGCACCGGGTATACCAAAAAGGAAAAGCAAATGAACATGCTAAAGCTGCTTTTAACAACAGAGTCTGATTCTTGATACATTTTCAAGTATTTAACATCTATCAAATCTCCAAAATGATCAGATTTCCATGACCACACTTTAGCTTAGTCCATGTAGACAAATTTGATCATTTTGAATGTAAAGTATTCAACACTGCCCTACGACATCATTGACCCCACTATAGAATACGACTATAGGGTGTTAAACATTTTTATTTTTAGTGAGAATATCAAATAGAAAACTTACTTGGTCCCAGTAAAGACATTTAATGCAACGGTACAGGCGAGTGAATGTTACAGCATAGCTAGTAATCTACAGGACAATCTGCTATAGGCTAGCAGATGAATGTTACAGCCTGTTACAAACTATTCTACAGGCTAGAATGGTACACTACATGCCATCAAAGCATACCAGCAAAGTACAGACCAGGAAAAGTATGCTACAGACTAGCAAGTTATGGTTCAGGCTAGGAGAGATAGAGTACAGACTAGGAGAGATAGGGTACAGACTAGGAGAGATAGGGTACAGACTAGGAGAGATAGGGTACAGACTAGGAGAGATAGGGTACAGACTAGGAGAGATAGGGTACAGACTAGGAGAGATAGGGTACAGACTAGGAGAGATAGGGTACAGACTAGGAGAGATAGGGTACAGACTAGGAGAGATAGGGTACAGACTAGGAGAGATAGGGTACAGACTAGGAGAGATAGGGTACAGACTAGGAGAGATACGCTGCCAGGGATGCTGCGGATAGAAGACATTTTGTTAGTCACCACAGACCCAGACAATTAGTGACGGACAAGCGTGTATGATTAGTGACAACACAGGGGAGGAGTGGGTTTGGTGGACAATGACAAACAAGTTGCAGACAGAGGGACAATGCAGGGTGACCACAGTTAGCAAGCGAGCGTTTGCTACCCCGTTCTAAGAAAAGGAGGAACTAGGAGTACAGGCGTGGAGACTTGGAGAGATACGAATAGCCAACCAACGTGGGACGAAGGTAGGGAAGGATCCCAGGGTCGCTTTTTAAACATTTTGGAAGCAGACTACGAGCCGAGGAACAACAAAGGAAACCAAGGGAGAATCGTTGTAAAAAGTGTGAAAACTAAAAGAACAGAAGCAGCAACGTGAAAGCAAAGGTGCAAGAAGAAAAGAAATGAACAAAAACAATATTCAAATACGTTGAAACCCTTAGAGCTGTTCATATATCACGCAATGAAAACTGGTTAACTGTTTTTGTTGTGCCATGTCAAGACTGAAATCACATTAACATTTCATGTTGAGTAAAGTGCTTTTAGCATCGACATGACTACACAAAATACTATTTGTATCTTGTACAAACTTTGCAGCAAAACTGTTTGTACAAAACTTTGTACAAAAGTTTGCAGCAAATGTGAATTGTGTGGACCTCCTCAAACGGGGGCTCATTACCAGCGATGTGGCTGTCTTCGCTAATTGGTTTTAAAGTTGTGATTTAGTTTTTCAGGGTAATACAAGACTCATCTTCAGTCATGATCAAAGGATTAAGATATGTTGAAAAATCCAATTGATGTAAAATTTACACTAATTAACCAAAATGAAAAGCTAAAGGGTTTCCCACAGCTATGTTGCTACGGTCTACTTCGGTGGCTCCCTGTTGGAGGGCCTTACCCTCGCGTCCCTCGGCTAAACGCGACTCCTCTGGCAAGGGGTCGGCATCGCCCCCAGGCCCGCCACTGGTGGGGGGGCTCTGAGTGGGAATGAGTACTGGGGGGTGGTGGGGCATGGGCCCGGCCGTGATGAGAGCGGGCACGCCGCCACGGGGCGCGGCCGTGTCTGTGGTGACAAACAGCACGGTTAACACACAATGGCCGCTTTTTTAAAAATGTTACGCGTCGGTTACGGGGACGTTCCGGGTTAGTGGACAATCTCTTTTAGTGCAGCTAGATTAGTAAGTTAGTTTGTTACTACACGTTGTTTACAGGTTCAGATAATTCCAAACATTGATAGATCAGAAGCAGAGTTATCTAAGGGATGCGGGGGAAGTCACAGTGAACAACACAAACTCACGACAGAGTGCCCACAGTTTACACAAAGTCAAATTGTTTTACAATACGAGACATTTGCAACTCAAACAATCTTCCAAATCTAGTAAATAATATGCATCATCAGTGGGCTGTCGAGACCTTGTCATTTCAAGGAGTGGTGATCATGCAGGGAGGGGATAGGGGAAGAGGACAGATTGTCAATTATGGCATGCCACGTAGTAATGATAATTATTACGGGTGTAACGCTTCAACGACACACAGACAACGGTAAAACCAAAGCCATATTTGGCCTCTCAAAGTGAATCAAAGCATGGCATTTACATTTAAAATGTTCTTTATGTCGCTATTAATCAGCCATTATGATTGTAGTTTACAATTCGATTGAAGCAACATAATTGTAGTTGCGTGGCCGTTACCTAGCCATTATAAGACCAAGCGGACCGCTAAAGGCTGGTGGTTTTCTTATGTTGTTAGCAAAGCCGCCTTGAGTAGCAGAAGGTAACTATCTAAAAAAAAAAACATTTGGTCAAGTAGAATCGCTACACCCCTAAGAATTATTAATATTCATGTGATATTTGGAAATAAAGTCAATGAATGATTTGCGCAGAGGTGGACAAATCCAGGTCAGTAAAAGTGTGTGTTTTGGTTCTACCCATGCACTGTGAGCAGGCCAGTACTAGTACTAATACTAGTTGGAGGTAACTAGTGCAGCTCTTCAGTCAACACCTGTTTGCGGTGCACAGGCAGAGCCAAAATGTGGCACAAGCTTTACTAGGAAACTTCCACCTCTGGTATTAAGAGATGGGTGAGTTGTTGCAGGGAGGGAGGGAGAACTGAAGAGGAAGAACAGAGTAATAAGATTCCAACTAACCAGAGGTCGGCTCACCAAATGATTTGTAACCTGGCGCCGATGTAGAAGGCATAAAGGCTAAAAGGAATTTGAACAGAAAAAGAACAGGAAATCAGCATAAAAAGGAGAATAAATCCATAGAGGTTGGTTGAGTTTCAAGAGCTTGACTTTTCAGTTGAACCGGTTCAATCCAGCGAACAGGATTTGCTGTTCACATATCGCCAAATATGGGTCTAGATTTTCAGGAGTGCTCCTGTAGCACAATGCAATACATACATTCTGTGTGTGTCCTTGTAGATATAAGACACTAATCTTTGACCTCCATAGCATAGAATGCCACGGCTATTCCTCATATAAATTTCAAGTTGACATAACCAATATCCACATGTAAATGTAAATTCAAATAACGGTTTCATCAATCCTCTAAAAGAATAAATAAAACATATTTTTCAATCTTCAAGGGCAAACTAATTTTATCTCCATGAAAGAGTTCAAGGACCTCAACGCCCCAAAGAGCCAAGCTGGCTATTCAATGGTATTTATTTAATACTGTTTTCCAAGTCTCCAAACTGAAAAGTCACTTTTGAAAATGAAGCATCCTCAAGTCAAATAATAAAAAGAAGGGAACGGGACAGGGTCAACAAGCTAGAGAGTAACTGGATTGACTCGAGCGGTACAGGGAGCGTCGCCTCTGGTTCTGGAGGGGGG
>OMKY01220996.1:0-11051 GCA_900302395.1 Bregmaceros cantori
GTGTTTGTCTCTGTGTGTGGGTTAGTGTGTGTGTCTCTGTGTGTGGGTGAGTGTGTGTGTCTCTGTGTGTGTGTGGGGGTGTGTTTGGTTGGGTGTGTGGGTGTGTTTGTGTGTGTATGTGAGTGGGAGTGTGTGCCTGTGTGTGTGGTAGTGTGTGTGTCTCTGTGTGTGTGTGTGTGTCTCTGTGTGTGGGTTAGTGTGTGTGTGTCTGTGTGTGTGGGTTAGTGTGTGTGTGTCTCTGTGTGTGTGTTTGTGTGTGTGTGTCTCTGTGTGTGGGTTAGTGTGTGTGTCTCTGTGTGTGGGTTAGTGTGTGTGTGTCTCTGTGTGTGGGTTAGTGTGTGTGTGTGTGTGTGTGGGTTAGTGTGTGTGCCTCTGTGTGTGGGTTAGTGTGTGTGCCTCTGTGTGTGGGTTAGTGTGTGTGCCTCTGTGTGTGGGTTAGTGTGTGTGTCTCTGTGTGTGGGTTAGTGTGTGTGTCTCTGTGTGTGGGTTAGTGTGTGTGTCTCTGTGTGTGTGTGTGTCTCTGTGTGTGGGTTAGTGTGTGTGTCTCTGTGTGTGGGTTAGTGTGTGTGTCTCTGTGTGTGGGTTAGTGTGTGTGTCTCTGTGTGTGGGTGTGGTGTAGTGTGTGTGTCTCTGTGTGTGGGTTAGTGTGTTTGTCTCTGTGTGTGGGTTAGTGTGTGTGTATCTGTGTGTGGGTTAGTGTGTGTGTCTCTGTGTGTGGGTTAGTGTGTGTGTCTTGTGTGACTGCAGGTGTGGTCCAAGTCTTGAAAGACATTCCAGTCGGGTTCCTTTCCTGTCACTTGTGGATGTGGGGCAGGACACAGTGTTAGGACAACATGGCTCCCTGCAGCAAATACCTGACCAGGTCAAAGAGCGTGCAGTCGTCACCAGCCTGACCAGTAATCCCATCACTGTCAATTAGAAAAGAATATTTATTGTCATTGTCACAGTTCAAACAACAACAGCCCCTGATCCCTCCATGGAGCCAACACAGGCAACAGCGAAACACCAAGAAAAAACCTAGCAACAATAAAAGAGTTAAAATGCTGTTAAAAGAACACCGCAACATCAACAACGATAAGAACAAGTGTAAAAAGACAACAGGGTTCAGTGTGGTTCAGTTATTGGCAGCGCTGGAAAGACGCTATTCCTGAGCCTGTTTGTCCTAGCCCCTAACGACTGGAGTCTTCTCCCCGAAGGAAGTGGTCTAAAGGAGTGGCCAGGGTGCGATCTGTCCTTTAAAATGTTCTCTGCCCTCCTAAGAACACGGGATTCATGGAGTTCCTCCAGGGAGGTCCAGCATTTACATCCCCGAAACGCGGAGCATCGTGGATCTAATAGTTTTACGTTGCACGCCACCGGCTCGGGCTGCTCTGCGGCCGCGGCACCGGTCACTACCACTGAGCGGTAGCGTGTAATGTGACACCACGGCAGGCGTGGCTCTAGAATATGACCCAGGCAGACAACAAAAGAAGAAGATGGAGGCAGGAAGTCATATTAAGTGGGGGGAGGAGGGCATGCTGCATGCGTCATATGACGTCACCAAATTCAGCCAAAAAGACCAAAATACATTCTTGTCACTATTTTCTCAGTAGGTAGATGTATGTTACGCTACTGCGTCCACTATGTATCTTTAATTGATCAATCATTGATGTGATATTAAATATTATTATATATTATAACACACCTCATCTATTCAACAAGCGCAACATAACACTTCCATACCAGATAGATCTTATAGTAGCGACACCAAACACTCACCACACTGAACTAATAAGCAAAATCTCAACCAGAGCACGCCTGAATTTAAGTGTTGTAGTTGCGTCTGTTGTCCACTAGACGGGGAGCTGTAGCACCCCACTTCCTGCGCCTCTGTTCTATGGCGTTTCGGGGATATCCCTAATAGCGGCCGACGTTGACTGTCTGTCTACTTGTATTCGTCCAAGCCTTTGCGTTTCCACCGGAGTCCGTTGCTGCTTGTTTTGCCAGCCGTGTTTCAATTCGAGCCGTTTGTGGTTTAGGAATGGTTGGCATTAGATCGGATCAGGGCTTGAAAACGAAATTATTTTTAAAACGTTCCGTTCCAAACGGTTCATGCAGGTCTATATTTAACATTTTCGTTCTCGGAACTGTTCCACCACCAAAATATTGGTCCTGAACCGGTTCGGAACACATTTAGTTCGTTCTTTAAGTTTCTTATATTGTGCAATGTTGAGTTTAGATGTAGTTTTTATACAAAATATATTTGGTGGACTTTCAAACCCCGAAGAAACAGTATTAACGCTGTTACACTCGCTTCCTCGTCCACAAGATGGAGCCCCAGTTGCATGGGGCTTGACAACTGACAGTGAAAGTGGACGGAAATAGTCTCCCAAACATAGGATATGCTAAAATGTATAGAGAACAGAAAAAAAATGTTTTTAACCGGTTTTGTGGATTTCATAATGTTCCGTTTGTGTTCCGGAACAGTTGAAAAAATCTTTTTCCGTTTCTGTTTCCGCTCCTTGTAAAATTCTGGAAAATACTGTTCTTTTTCGGTTTTCGTTTTCGTTCCTTGAACCGGTTCGGAGCCCTGGATCGGATACCTCCTTTAATCGCTATAATTGTCTGATCCAAATAGGTGGAAGGGAAGGCGCATGCCGGAAGAGACTCACGGCGCTGAAATAGTTTCGTATTGACCACGGCGTTATTTATCTTCACAAACAGAGAGCGGGTGGCCGGGTGTGGTTCCCATGCCAAGAGATGTCTTCCCTTGATCTCTGTCGTCTTACTTTTGAAGCTTGCCATATCAATAAGATGGCAAATGGTGCTTATGAATGCTAAAAGGTTATTTCGATTAAAAAATCAAAAGTAGAATGCATGCATTTTCAGCGAGTCTGTCCTCACCATGCCTCCGAACCGGTTGAAGAAACGAAAACCAAAAACAAGCATTTTATGGAATTTCACAAGGAATGGAAACTGAAAAAGATTTCTTTAAATGTTTTGGAACAGAAACGGAACATTATGAAATCCACAAAACCGGTTAAAAACGTTTTACCAATGTTTTGGTCGTGGAACGATTCCGGGAACAAAAACGTTAAAAATACACCTGCCTGAACCGTTCGGAACGGAACGTTTTAAAATAATTTTGTTTACAAGCCCCAGTCCTCACTGGCCGATGGTTTATATAAACACGATTCTTTTTCATCTGAGTGCCACCCTGCTTCCTGCGTCCTGTTGCAGGACTTAGTCGATTCTAGAACTGCAACTAACAATTATTTTGATAATCGATTAATCGGCCATATTTCTGACGATTAATCGATTAATCTCGCAATTTTTTTCTTCGAAATCGGAACATTTGTATTTTCAGAACAAATGTCTTGGCTGGAAAAGGGGTGAAGAAAGAGGAGGAGACTTGCGGCAAAGATTTCGGGGAAGGGAAGCGAACCCACGATTCTGCGTGCCACACATATGGCACTTGTGTGCTTTACAGACTGATACTGCAGCGCAAAATTGTAGTTATAATTAACCTGAAACATTGTTGATATAGCAAACGTTGATTAATCGATTATCAAATTAGTTACCGATTATTTCAATAATTGATTATCATGTATTAATTAGTTGCAGCTCTACTCGATTCATTGATTATATAATTAATAGTCAGCGAATGAAATAATCAGTAATCGTCAAGAAATTGAGTTATTGTAATTACTATGTTATTCTCATTATTGAACATACGAAATATTACATGCATATAATTGTAAAAAAAATGAATATGAAGAGAAATATCAAAATACTACTACATACTTGCATAGCGTAATTTTATTGTATTTTTTGCCAGAGGAAATCACTTAATCGTTGTACGTTTGTTGGTTAAGAAGAACCACATTTGACTCTCTAATGGCTTTTATAATTGTTGTTTTGCGTTAATATTTTCTGTATTGTTTTAGGTTTTTTTTAAGAAGAAACATTCAACCAATTAGTTCACTAATTTCAATAAAGTTTCATATAATTGGCAACTAATCGACTGTTACAAAAGGCGGCCCTACCATGGATAAAATATTTTATTCGTTATTTGTAACCTGCCATAAGGACGTCAACCGCAAGGCTGTCGCATTAATTAATTAACGATGTATCATTGACATCCATAATTGTCAGATTTCATAGAGATTACCATAGTGATGGTAATGTTACCAGGTAGTATTACCCGGACCCAAAGGATATTTTCTCCAAAGAACACTGAACCCTATTGTCTGCTCTGTTATAATAGAACGGCCACACCTTTCACTAGGGTGGAGTTGATGGCTGTCACTACACACGCGCAAAAGCTGGACGGGAGTGTGGCGTTCAGGATGATGAGGGTAATGACTGGATTGTGGTAAAGTCAACATCAAAGATGCTTTGCTGCAAGCAGAATCTGCTAGAGCTGCTTGCAGAACGATACCGACGATCCATTGGGAACTAGATTGTGAAGTCACTTGTGGAAAAAGAGGAGTAGCACCTCCTTGTTTCAGGTAGAGTTGCATGTATACACATGGAGTTGTTTACATTCCTGCACATGCACGGTGCGAAAGCCGACATGCCTGCGAATCGCTGCTTTAGAGGCAGTGGGGCATCATTGCGTGTGTTACGTTACTTTCATTTCCCAAAATGGAACCTTACCTCAATCCGACGAGACGGAAAGACGCCGTCTTCACGGCTGCTGTTGGTCTTTTGGACGAGAAGAAACTGACCATTCCGGACTGGACGAGGGTGTGTTCGCTACAGTTCTATTCGGGTTCCATTCAAGTTACCTAAAATATTTGTCAAATGAGTTGCGTTTCCTTGGCACCGAGTTGGTGCGTCCGAGATGCCTCACGGTCAGGGGCGTCACTCCCTGAGCCAGATCTGAACCTGTCCGCAGGCATGTTAGTGATTGGTTGCAGGGCTTGGAAACTAAATTATTTTTTAAAACGTTCCGTTCCGAACGGTTAATTTACGCCTTTCTTTAACGTTTTCGTTCTTGGAACCGTTCCGCCACCAAAATATCGGTCCTGAACCGGTTTGAAACGCAGAAACTGTGTTTGATCTTAAAGTTCCTTATCTTGTGCAATGTTAAGTTCACTCTCTCTCTCTCTTTCATACTATTATGCATGTGCATAATATCACATGCAAGACTAGTTCTAATCCAAATATGGTCTTTTACAAGCTCAATGATAACATGTCTATGCATGTGGAGATTGGCGCAAGCTGAGAGGCTCCATTAGGAGTGAATACTAGTAACGAAATTATTTTTAAAACGTTCCGTTGCGAACGGTTCAGGCAGGACTATGTTAAACGTTTTCGTTCTTGGAACCGTTCCGCCACCAAAATATCGGTCCTGAACCGGTTCGTGAACGCAAAAATTGGTTCTTAAAGTTCCTTATATTGTGCAATGTTAACTTTAGATATAGTTCAAACAGAATATATTTGGTGAACTGTATTAACGTGAAACCGGGTTTAAAACATAATTATTTGCCATCATTCGCTTCCTCGTCTGTCCACAAGATGGAGCCCCAGAAGCGTGGGGCTTGATGACTGACAGTGAAAGTTGGATGGATGCACAACCGGATATAATCTCCCAGACATAGGATATGTTAAAATATATAGACAACAGAAAACGTTTTTAACCGGTTTTGTGGATTTCATAATGTTTCGTTTTTGTTCCGGAACAGTCGAAGAAATCTTTTCTCGTTTCTGTTTCCGCTCCTCATAAAATTCCGTAAAATTTGTTTCGTTTTCTGTTTCCGTTTTCGTTCCTTGAACCAGTTCGGAGCCCCGACTAGTACGAACAAGGATATCGACCTGCACACACACTGTGTTCATTATGCGCTTGTGAGTCATTGTTCGTTGGAAACCGACCAGAACCGGCCTGATGTAAACAGCAGAACGTTCACGTGCCACAGACACACACCACTGTTCCCCTGGTCCAGGGAAGTTAGCAGGGAATTCCCTGTCTCTCTTCCAGGTAGAAGAATGGCTTCCCCAGTGTCCACTGCAGCTATTAAATATGTTGGTAATCAACAGAGCTGGCAAGTAACACTTAAGTACTGCACTTAAGTTTTAGAGGTACCTTTCTATTTCACGCGGGAGTTACATATGTAACTTCAAGTTTTCTCTGACTTTTTACTTTCAGTGAATAGATTTGTAACAAAAATATCTCTACTTCTACTTCTTACTTTTCCCAAAACAGGCTTTTGTGCACCTATGGTAGATGGTAAGAATATATGTATGATGTGAATGAGCCGGTAGGGGGCGGTAATGCCAACAGATGTTAATTTCAATGTTCAGTAGTGGGATTTATGAACATTAAGTGAAGTAAATTGGGCTAGGTTTTTAACCATTTATTCAAGCATTAAAATATTGTAAAACTAGCTTTGAAAAAGTGCATTTATATACAAATTTATTTTTTTTTACTTTGTACTTTATACTTTCGAAAATACTTTTGAGTCATTTTTAGATCCTGTATTTTTTTTTTTGCCCTTAGATATTTGGATCAGTACTTTGTAGTGGTACTCAAGTTGTTTTTTAAAATACAAATGTATTTTACTCTTACTCAAGTAAGGAATTTGGGTACTTTGGCCATCTCTGGTAGTGTTTAGTTAGTACCTGGATAGTTAGTAGAGCGAGGGAGAGAGTGGTTTGTGTGTCAACTGTCAAGTGTGCGGCACGGGTGTGGACCTCTTCGCCCGCTTCTGCCGACAAAAACCTTGACGAGTGGAGGGGAACTTGTGCCGCTGCCCGTGAACTAAGTTAGCATGTAAGAATTGGCTCTTCCATACCAATACTAGAAAAATGGAAATGTTAGCCTCACACGGAGAAAACGAAAAAAAAATTATATCATATTATATATTAATATTGCAAACTTTTAATAATCAACTTTTCAGGTTAATAATCATTCAGATTTCAAAGCAAAAATTAGCTGTTTAATCATCAGTAAAAAAAGGCTGATTTATCAATGATCAAAATAATTAAAATAATCAATGTTTTAATGTTAAATAATGTTCCACAAACCCCCACCCACCTCCTCGTAGGGGTGTAAATAATATTGATTGTGTATCGATATATCGATACAACAGCCGGCGATACAATGTATCGATATGTCTGCAAGAGTATCGATCTTTTTTTCTGGTCTATTTTTACCCATTTGCTCCTGGACATAATTCCACTCCCCGTGTCAGGTTAAATACAAAAATCGAAGAGTTGAATCGTATTGTGGTGAATTCTTGAGTATCAAAAAAAATTGAATCGTTGGGTCAGGAAATTGATACTGAATCGTATCGCCATGATGGGTGTGATTTTACACCCCCACCTCCTCGCATATTTCTTTTCGAATCAGCACTTTAAGAAAAATGTTTATTGTTAAATCCTACTGTATCTATGTTTAACCCTGCTGTTATGAAAAGGCTAAAAGGCCAGTATGCTTGAAATTGTGCCTTGGGTGTGCGTGTCTGTGTGAGATTGTGTTTGCACAATGCAGGCTGGTGTGTGTGTGTGTGTGTGTGTGTGTCTGTAGGCGGATGTGAGCTCCTGTGGAATGCACACAGTGGAAGGAGGCTCGTAGTGGAGGAGACGATGCCGGGTGCCCTCTGGCCTTGTGCATTGTCCCCCCTCTCTCCACCTCTCCCCCCCCCACCCCTCTCTCTCTCTCTCTCTGCCTCCTCCACGATCAATCTATTTTTCCTCTCTCTGCAAACCCACTCACACGTGTGTGTTCCCATGACTTGTTGTTTCCCCTTGCACTCGCTTGTGCCATTTTGGGAATGAAAGACATACCCCTCCCTCAATTCGGGCTGCTGTCCTGTACGGCAGTGCTTTTCAAAGCAGGGCTCCGAACCGGTTTAATGAACGAAAACCGGAAACGAACAGAATTTTACGGAATTTTATGAGGAGCGGAAACAGAAACAAAAAAAAGATTTCTTCAACTGTTCAGAACCCCAACGGAACATTATGAAATCCACAAAACCGGTTAAAAACTTTTTTCTTTTTTTTCTGTTCTCTATATATTTGAACACACAGACCGAGAGAGACAGGGAGAGACGGAGACAGACAGAGACACCCATAACATGGATGAGAGGCAAATATTTGCACACTATTGTTTTTTATTTTACAGGGCCCATGGATATGAGTGAGCTTGTGGGGGTATAGGGAGAGAGAGTTTTGGGTTCTCTCCACACCACCCTCTCCACTCCATCCAAACCCACACTGTGTCTCCCAAGTCTTTCCGTATCTCTTTGTGTCATCTCTCTCTGAAATTCCTGGTGGATCCGTCTTCCTACAGTGTCACCCCTGATAACTGTGGCCGGGAACAGAGACTATCTGTTCCCCATCTAGCCACCCTATGTTGATGTTAATCTGATTTGCTGTTTGGTTTTGAAATTCTCAAGTTGCAAACTTTATTTTTTTCGTTCATTTCTTTGTCTTAAGAAAACAAATATAAATAGATAGCACTTTGACGGTTTTAAACAATAGTGTATAATAGGGCTGCAACTAACGATTATTTCAATAGTTTATCTTGTCAAGTTGAAATCTACTCTTTTTTTTTTTCATCTTAATCAACAAAAATCTATATAGATTAAGTTACTTCCTCTGACACAAACACATTACATGTAATTTATACTGTAATATTGTCACGGTTTTCTTCATATTTATATTTTTGATCATTTATGTGCATTTAATGTCTCATATTTTGGGAAATTATGAATTAATATCACATTTATGTGGATACATGGAGTAAACATCAGCCCAAAACTGCTGACGATAATGATTAAATTCTTTGACTATTATCGATTATTAGATTAGTTGTCGATTAATTTTATAATCCATTAGTCGCCAATTAATCGACTAATCGTTGCATCCTTATTGTATAATGTATCGTCGGTCAACAAGGAGGCGCTTGACTTCATCTGAAGTGCAGCTGGTGACGTTACTTCTCGGTAGCTGAGCGGTTTGATTCCCCTCTCCAACACACACTGTTTCTTTATCTTTACCAAAGCCTCTACATATCAATTACAATACTTTTATCTTAATGAATCGTTTGTCTTAGAGACTTTAGCCAGGGTTTTACCAAAATTACATGTAATAATTCAAGAAACATGAAATCTGTTCCACACACGACTGTTGCAGCACTCCAACGAATGCCCTCAAATTTGAAGGGTGACTTTGCGCTGCGCCCCGTCATACTACTGCAAAGTTTCACGTCGTTACGACATAAAATACTAAAGATATTAGTTAAACTAACAGTCACTCATAGCATTTTGCACAACGCAGTAGCATATACCAAACAATGTCACACATTTTCTTGGGGCTCGCTCACAACTCTATAGCCCCTTTTCCACTGGCTTACTGGCCAGCATGGCACAGTTCACATGCACATCCATCCGGAAAATCGCTTCTCCACAAGCACAAAACGGCCAGGCCAGGTTTCAGGGCCTACTCAGTTGTGGGTCCAGAATCTGGCCATCCATAGCCACGTTTGCTGGTTGCCAATTGGTCACACTCCGAGGGGGTGATGCAACGTGGCCGGCCAATCACTTGAGGGGGTCCTATTCCCCGTTCCTCCCCAGTATGGCAGGCATTAATAGAACAGGCAGGCGGCAGTGGGGGTGGGGCACCATCTTTATCCCCCCTACCCTCTTACAGCGGCCACAGCACAGAGCTGGTAGTGTTGTGAATTCATGTGTTGTCAGGGGTGTCACACGCGCAAGGATGGGGGGTGAGCACTGTCGTATCAAAATTGTCTTTGTCTTAGTCTTTAAAAATTCGGCACCACCCCCTCGTGGCCGCATTAAGAACAGTGGAAACACATTCCCATTTAACTGAACTAAACTTAACTGAGATGCGCCGAGAGTCCCCTCCGCGCCCGCGTCCCCGCAGAGCGCCTGGACACGGAACGAGTCCTTCCCGGGACGTGTGTGTCTGTGTTCACCCGATACAGAACAAATCCTCCTCAATTGAAGCCGCAGCGTGCCGTGGGTCCGTGTTAGCGCTGACACGGAACGAAACTTGTTGTACCAAGCGTGTTGTGGAGATTATTATTATATATGGTGATATATAATCTCCACGGCGCGCCGTGGGAATCCGCTGCCGCGGTGGTTTGCAGCCGACACGGAGCGAGCCCTCGGCTGCGGAATGCCTCATTAGCGCTAGCCCCGAGATCATGGTGGTGGTGGTGGTGATGATGATGATGATGATGATTATTGTTATTGTTGTTGTTGTTATTTTTATAGGCAAAATCACCGTGCGCATTGTACACCGCTAGCCAATGTGACTCAGTGGCCGTGCACATCGCATGGAGCACACGCCCGCTTTCGGGCCAAACCATTTCACCATCACACAGGGGGGGGGGGGGGGGGAGAAACATACATGGCCTATCTTGAGTGTATGATAACACAGCGAGTTTGTGATATAACGGCATTACAATATAAATGTTTGTGTGTTTAAAAAAATTCCAAGATAAGATCGTGAGATCGTCATGTGCACTCCAACGATCGTGATCTACTTTTTTCCAAGATCGAACATACCTACGCCCCAACTGTGCCTTGAGTTTTTTTGTAGTCCAGAAGTGGCTTATGATAATATTTCAAGTTGTGTTTTCATTCAGTATATTGGTTGCATATCGTCAGTTATTGACAATTGTCCACTCTCTAAAATCGTTTTTGCTAAAGGGCGAAAAAAATATCCTATTTGTGGGTGGCTGGTTGTTATGAGGCTCTACTAGCTGGTTGTTACTAGGATCTACTAGCTGATTGCTACTAGGCTCTACTAGCTGGTTGTTACTAGGCTCTACTAGCTGGTTGTTACTAGGCTCTACTAGCTGGTTGTTACTAGGCTCTGCTAGCTGGTTGTTACTAGGCTCTACTAGCTGGTTGTTACTAGGCTCTACTAGCTGGTTGTTACTAGGCTCTACTAGCTGGTTGTTACTAGGCTCTACTAGCTGGTTGTAACTAGGCTCTGCTAGCTGGTTGTTACTAGGCTCTACTAGCTGGTTGTTACTAGGCTCTACTAGCTGGTTGTTACTAGGCTCTACTAGCTGGTTGTAACTAGGCTCTGCTAGC
>OMKY01220997.1:0-10385 GCA_900302395.1 Bregmaceros cantori
GTGTGTGTGTGGCTGGGATGCGTGTGTGTGTATGCCCATGTGTACGTTGATGTGAGTGTCAGTGGGTGTCTATGTGTGGCTGTTGGTGTGTGTATGGGTGTGTTTTGTGTGAGAAATTACCAGTTAAAGACGAGGTTACACACCAAAATAAATAGTTTGTAAAGGCACTTCTGGTATCTGTACCACAGCCTGTGTAAAGTCATCATAGTGGATAGAACACAAAATGCACACCGTTTAAAAAAGCTGCTTACAATAGCTCGCTCTGTGTCCAATTACAGATTACATTATACACCACACTCTGCTCACCATTTTGCATAAATATTGATGAAATACAGAAACATAACGACTACAATTTACTCACCAATGTGGTTGCATGTTCTTCTGGACCAAGGGGATGGCTGCATTCACTCCCAAATCGGACAAAATTAGTTAGTCTTTGGGGCACAGATTTAGTACTAGAACATTTGTTGATGTGGAACATAGCACACCGCAAGTTAGATGAACTGAATCGACAAGTTCAAAAATAAGTCAGAACATAACAACGTGACTGGCACCGCAAGTCCTACTCAAGGTAAACTACGCAGTGGAACTTGTCTATTGGGAACGAGATCGTGACGTCACTCGTGGAAGCAGAGGAGTAGCACCTCCTCGTTTCAGGCGGAGTTGCATGTATACACGTGGAGTTGTTTACATTCCTGCACGCGTACGGTGGGCAAGCAGACATGGCTGGGAATCGCTGCATTAAAGGCAATGAAGCATCATCACACATCGCGCAAGTTACATTTCTTTCGTTTCCCAAAATGGAACCTTAGCGCAATCTGACGACATGGAAAGACGCCGTCTTCATGGCTGCTGTTGGTCTGACGAGAAGAAACTGACCATCGAATGCATTCCGGACGGGACGAGGGTGTTTTCGCATTTTCACATTTCCATTCAGCTTCCATTCTTATTACCTGAAATATTTTTCAAATGAGTGTCTAGTATGCTGCATTTCCTTCGCATCGAATTGGTGCGTCCGAGATGCCTCACAACGCTGCGTGTAGAACCACGTGACCACGTAAGGACCAATGGGGTGACCGCATTATCTCGTAGGCTCCAACTTGTAGCTTAATGGAACGCGCAGGTGCGCGCAGCCGCACCAGTCGACACGCGAACGGGGAGCGGCTGTTGACATTGGAGGCCGCTCCTACTACGTATAATGAGCTCCTCAAGCAACCAATGCGATGAGTTTGGAAGAGGACTCGAACACGTCACAAGTCACGTGATCGCTCGATCCTAACACAGACACCAGAAGTGCACGTTCTTTTCTTGGTGCGTAAACTGTTCTCTTTCGTGTATAATCCATCTATGTGGCTAGAAATCACCTGCACAAAGTTGATATGGCTATGTCCAGTCCTGGCCCTTAAAAGTTGGCCAAGCTGACATTTCATTTGATTCAGTTTTTAATAGTGTTGCACTGATACCATTTTTTGGGGCCGATACGATACCCGATACCTGGCTGTACAGTATCGGCCGATACCGATACCAACCGATACAGATACCACTGTTTGGAAAAAAGTGCTGTTGGTAGTAACTTCTTCCCAAGGGTTGGGAAGAAGTTACTATAGTGTTATCGCGATCATTTTTTACATGCAGTCTATGATTAGTAGTAGTGGAGGAAAATTATAAAAAGCAATAACACATTAAGAATGATTTCATTATTTTAATATTTTATTGTTTGGGTGATATTGGGGTAGTAACTGAAAAGTTCAGATGCAAAACCCTGTAACTCCACTTGACCACTTTTTGAGAAAAAGGCCATTTTTTTATCAGGTCATTTTATTTAAGCTGATGAGAAGAGATATTCGGTTCGATACTGGGCGCTGTCCTTGCCGATACAACAAAAAAGGTGCCGATACCGAGTACGTCTGATACCGATATCGGTATCGGTGCAACACTACTTTTGGAACATTCTTCCAGAGTCTTCTGAATCCAACCCGTCCCTTCACATAAGGATCGTCATCTATCTCCATTTAATGTTGCATCTTAGCTGTACATTGACCAGTTTCATTGGAACGACTTCTGGGGAAGGGTAGAGTCTGTGTGTGTTCTCCAGCGTCTGAAAAAAAAAAATGTCTTATTTGTCGCACCAGTGAATATAACAAGTGGACTGAAATAAACAAGGGGGCATAATTTTCTCTACAAAACACTATCACAACAACCAGTTTCCCCATGTTGTTAGGTTATTTTACAAAGCATAGAGAGAGTTGTGAGTGTGTGCGTCTGTGTGTGTGTGTGTTGGGGAGGGGGGGGGAAAGAAAGAAGAGTAGAGAGAGTTATTGGAAAGCGATAGGGGAGAGAAAAAGAGACTGGAATGAGAAAGAGAGAGAGGGGAAAGACGGGGAAAGGAGGAAGAGAGTGCGAAAGAGAATAGCGAAAACATATTGAGAGCAGGGCTTGAAAACGAAATTATTTTGCAATTCTACCGTTGCAGGCAGACATATGTTTAACGTTTTCATTTTCGGAAATGTTTCGTCACCAAAATATCGGTCCTGAACCGCTTCAGAACGCAAACATTTTGTTCGTTTCTAAAGTTTCTCATAGTGTGCAATGTTAAGTTTAGATATAGTTTATACACAATATATTTGGTGGACTTTCAAACTTCACTGCAACTGTATTAACGTGAAAAACCCATCTTAAAACGCCATTACATTCACTTCTCTGTCCACAAGATGGAGCCCCAGATGCATGGGGCTTGATGACTGACAGTGAAAGTTGGATGGATGCAGAACCGGAAATAGTCTCCCAGATATGTGAAATATATAGAGAAGAGAAAAAAAAACGTTTTTAACCGGTTTTGTGGATTTCATAATGATCCGTTTCTGTTCCAGAACAGAAATCTTTTTCTGTTTCTGCTCCTGCTCCTCGTATATTTCGGTTTCCGTTTTCGTTCCTTGAACCAGTTCGGAGCCTTGATTGAGAGAGACGAGAAGCAGTTCAACTATTACATACACACACAAGAATACATTTCAAAGTCCCATGTTAGGTTACTGACCATCCCACATTATGAAGTTGCAGAAAAATGGCCCAAATTAGGGCAATTCACCCCACATATATACACCATGGTTTGGGCTACCCACTGCCAGTATAAATGCCAGTTGATTGCCTACAGTAATTGGCTGTGCAGCCTTTAATAGTTGTCATGGATGGCGCTGTTCGGGGGATTATCATACACACTCATGCCCAGCCGGGCCATATTTGGTATTGGGTTCTTCCCACGCTAATGGGGAACGCCCCGGGTCCGGTTGGGAGCGAATCATCTTCGAACCCGCAGCTATTTAAACCGCGGGGTTCGAACAAGTAGGTCCCTTTGATTTTTTTGCAGGCCTCCCTCATCGTCTGCTTCTGCATTGTATTCACAGTCCGGGGGATTTAGCTCCGGTGGAAATTTTTGTTTTTTTAAGTTATTTTTTCCGGCGTCAGCGCCATTTTCCATCTTTATTGGATAGGATTAGTCGGAAACTGGGTTGAAGAGATCGGGGGTAGACATTGCAGACAAGTCGACGAGCGTAGTCGAACTCGCAACAGTGCGGACGCTGCGGTAGACGCAGCGCCACTAACATGAATGGGGTCGCATTAGGTGCGGTGTCCATACCCACTCGGCCAACGCGGACCCAAATCAACATCACTTTTTATACATGGGCGAGGGCGTTCCTCAGTCCTGACAAATCAGTGTACAGAAATGCATCAATACAGGCATATATTGATTTGTCCTCTCCTGAATCCTCTCTCCTCAGATTGTTTCTCTCTCAGATGGGAAGTCATCTAGTACAACAGATAAGTGTGAGAAGCCCTACTGGAGACCTGTCAGCTCTGACCAGAATACGTATATGTAACATAATTACTATGTAATAATAAAAGATTATTACTATTTGGGTGGATTGCCCTAATGTGGGCCAATTCCTAATGTGGGACACCTAAGCTCTAGTGGCTTTCCCTCCTCCCTAAACTAATACAAGTCAGTAAAACTGGTAGAAATAAACAATGGCAATGTGTCTTACATTAAGTTCAACTGATCAACACTACATTTCGCTGTCCGACATTATCCAACTGACTGTCCCACATTAGGAAGCTGCAGAAAATGGCCCACATCAGGCCAATCCACCGTATGCATATAATAGTGTCACATTTCTATGGAATATGTACATATCACCAATGGCAAGCACTTATTTGGCATTTAAACAGTGTGGTAGATAAAATTAGAGATGTACTAATATTATCCACTACTGGAGGTCAGTACCCAAATAGATGTGTTTTCTTACACGCACACACACACACACACACACAAACATACATTGTGTCTTCTGTAAATAGATCTCCCACTTGAACTTTGATTCATCCACTTGATGAATGGGAAATGACCATTTTCTAGCTGGATTCTTTCTTATTTGTTTTTGTTTTTCCAAGTTATTTTTTGGGCACAAGTGCCGTTTTCCATTTGTTATTGAGAGAGATAGTGACTGGATTAAATCGGAAACTGGAATGAAGAGTCGGGGGGGTGGGGTTGGGGGGCTGGGCATTACAGAAAAGCCGGACCGGGGATTTGATCCTGTGGCACTGCTCGGCCTATGGTGTGGGCGGCGCGGTCTATACCCGCTCGGCCTCCGCGCTCCCCCCACTTATTTGTTAACCTACCCAAAAGAGCTGTTGCACGTCACTGCTTGGTGGTGGCAGACATTTTGCGTATGGTGAAGTATACGTATATGTAAGGTTAAGTGGTATATCATACTACTTCATGTCCATTATATAGGGGGGATTCAATGGATGTAGTTATGCTGCGACCTGCTGGCGATTTATAGCATATTGGTATGGATAAATCAATAATAGAAGACTTTTAAACGGACAGCAGTGCTGCTGCTTTGAAACATTGTGCATCTCTCTGACTCTCTGTCTGCCAGCCTGTCTCTCTGTCTGTCTCTCACTGTTGAGCTAGCTACACTAGCTTATTACACACTTATTTTTTACTATATTCAGTATTATATTGATATATGTAACGGCGCTGGGCCCTTAGGTGATCAAAATGTGCCCCGGCCCTTTTCAAATGCCCCGTCCAGCCATGCCAGTGACAGTGCGCACGCGACTAGGCGGTCCGGTGGGTCTGGACCGACCAGGCAGACAGATGAGATTGTCGCCCAAATGCATGCGGTCCAATCACTGCCCCATTAAGGCCGGCCTTGTTCGAATCGAGATGTGGGCGTCTATGCCACTTGTCACACCTACAGCTCTGTGATTTGATAACTTCATTTGATTGACACTTTTGTTGAGCCTGCTTAATCCATCCGCGTGTGATGCGTCGACAATTTGTTTGTTTTGGCTTTCCAGGCTAACACAGTGCTCTACTTGTTCATCAGTTGTAGAAGTTTTTTCCACTGACTGACTAAGTTATTTTTTCCGGCGTCAGCGCCGTTTTTCCATCTTTATTGGATAGGATTAGTCGGAAACTGGGTTGAAGAGATCGGAGGGTAGACATTGCAGACAAGTCGACGACCATAGTCGAACTCGCGACACTGCGGATGCTGCAGTAGACACAGCGTCACTAATATGAATGGGGTCGCGTTAGGTGCGGTGTCCATAACCACTCGGCCAACGCGGACCCCTAAAGAAAAATTACTTAAGTAAAAGTATTGTTACCTCAGCAAAATATTACTCAAGTAAAAGTAAAAAATAGTCACCCAAATAGTTCCTCAAGTAAAAGTAAAAAGTACTCCACAAAAAGGTTAGTTAAGTAGCGAAAGTACTGAGTAACTTTCAGTAAAAAAAAAATTGAAGAAATGATCGCCCGAGAGAGACCAAAAGAGAGAGAGAGCCCGAGAGAGAGACAGAGACTGAGAGAGAGACCGAGAGACACCAAGAGAGAGAAAGACAGAGAGAGAACGAGAGTAACCTCCCGAGAGGGAGAGACAGATATGACGCCAACATATGTGCCAACAGCTCCCAACAGGTGTTGCTAAAGGCAAAGTTAATGAAACGAGTAGCGAATTGCATTGTACAGGTCATGTTTTTCACCTCAAATTTACTTGAGTAAAAGTAGAAAGTAACTTGTGAAAAATGTACTCCAAAAGTAAAAAAGTACAGAAAAGAATTGTAACGGCGTAAATGTAATGAGTTATGCCCATCTCTGCATGTAGGCTACGGCGAGAGAGCTGAGCTGAGACATTCTGCTGCCACCCAACAATAACATCAACAGCAGTGAACAACACTTGGCTGCCCTCACACGTGAACAGATTGTGCCATGTGTCTGCTAAAAATCAGTATTCTGAATATTCTGACCAGGGTCGGAAAACTATGAGGAAAACTACACGCGCGCTCACACGCGGTGCCGCGTGCCTCAAGCTCCGCCAGTAGGTGGAGCAGCGCACCGCTCCTCCTGAAACGAGGAGGTGCTACTCCTCTCGTGGAAGCAGGCTTTCGCGCATGACGTCACAATCTCGTTCATAATTGACTCGGGACTCGGCGTCTAAGCCGATGCCATTCGATGCAGACATGCGTGGGCATCAGCTGCAGAAACGAGAGAGGCATTGGACGTAGGGGATGAGAAAAATTAACTTGGGCTTGGCAGAAGTGGTGCATCTCGGCTTGAGCGTCTATTCACGTTCTCAGCGAGCGACAACTCGAATTAAAACACTGCCTGGCAAAAGGGAATATTTCGGGACTTTTGCTGCCCGTGACAACCGTCAACGAGTTCTAGTGGAAACGCACCGTAAGAGATGTAGAATGTTGCTAAATTAATCAAGAGCTTTCTTTCCTCTGTTTGCCCACTGTGCACTCTCGCGATCATCCTGCCATACTTTATCTCTTCCAATTAGGGACGAGCGATTACATCACTTGTGTTCGAGTGCGCTTCCAATTGCATTGGTTGCGGAGGAGCTCATTATACGTAGTAGGAGCAGCCTCGAACGTAAACAGCCGCTCCCCATTCGACCGGTGCGGCTGCACACCAGCACGTTCCATTAAGCTACAAGTTGGTGCCTCCGAGATAATGGGGCCACCCCACGTGGTCAAACGCAACATTGAAATACTTATTGACAAATAATACAATAATATGTAACGAACACACCCTCGTCCAGGCCGGAATGCACTCGATGGCAGCAAGATGACCTCTTAGGGTCATCTTGCTTAGGGTTCCATTTGGGGAAACGAAAGAAATGTAAAGTGCGCGATGATGCTCCACAGCCTTTAACGCAGCGGTCCCCAGGCATGTCGGCTTTCGGCAGAGATTGCGCACCGTGCGCGTGCAGGAATGTGAACAATAGCACGTGTCTCCATGCGACTCCGCCCGACTGGAGGAGGGCTCCTGCTCACTCTGGCAGATTTTTGGCAGCGCGTGACGTCACAATCTCGTTCCCCATCATATGACAAGTGTTGATCACTGCTGGTGATCGCTATCGTTGCATGGCAACAGTCTCACTGTCAGTTCTCGCACTGATGACATTTTCACAGCGCATCAAACTTGCCTCATAGTCTCTGACCCAAACTGTCCTCCATGTGTTTCAGACGTCGGCCTTCTCCAAGATTATTAGATGAACAACATGGCTGGCAAACCATTATTTTGTCATAGCGGAGAAATCTGTTGGCAATTTGGAGCAGGGATGTCACACACAATATTTTGAAATTACCCAATTATTGAATGACCCAATAGTTTGCTGTGAATAGCAGTAGATATTAGTAATTACATATGTATAAATACATCAAGGGTTCCATCACGTTTGTTCAAATACAGACAGTAGGATAACTGCTATAGTAAGAAAATGTGGATTTGGCTCACATCATAGCTGTGCATCATAGTTGAAGTGATCCCACAATGTGTTATACAGATCATCACTTGGGAACTATAGCCAAGGGTTCGTAGGGGTTCCACTATTGTCAAAAGGTAACTGAGTCCGTTAGATTTCTGTTTTTGAAAATGTGTGTTAGACTAAAGCCCAATTCGCACTGCCATTGAATTACGTGGGGACCTCTGGTAATTCACAATTACCTCCTGACGTCTGTGTTACTTTGTTGCGCATTCTGACGGGATTAGTAAAAGCCTGTCTTTTGCTCAATTTAAAAGACATTATAACATCATGTGCCGTATTTTCACTTCCCCACACGTATACACACATACACAGACCCGTATTGACAAAGTTAGACAAGTTCTGAATTCAAACCATTGTGGTGTTTCACAGAATGACAGTAGGTAACTTACAGTATAATTATTACTTTGCAAATCACTGACATTGTGCATTCGCGCGTCAGATGAAACTCCAGACGTCCTCCGCAATTATTCCAAATTACCAGGGGTAATAAAAGTCCAGTGCGAATTGGGCTTAAGACCTCTAGACTGAGAAACAGTTCCTTCCCACACACAGTGATGCTACTGAACGCAGGGGTAGCCCTGCTTAATAGGTTGACATGCTACTGTCAGTAAGTTATGTCGACAATGTGCTGATTCTATGCCAATGTCACTTTATAACTTATGTGCTGATTTTCATTTTTGATTGATTATCATTTTTGTGTTGACCTTGTTCATTAACCTGTTGATCTTGAGAGAGTTGTTTCCTGCACAACTAAAATGCCATGTGTGTGTACTGCTGTCATGTGCATGCAATATGGGAAATTAAAATGAATCTTAAGAAGAAATACTTGCAGACATGAGTAGGTCAAGCCTGTACCACATGCAATTTCTTCTTGGAGATAAATAAATTATCTATATATTGAAACTGAAGGAGTGTCATGCTTACCGTTGCTTCTAGTATGGTATAATTCGATGTCCCTGTCCATCGGGTATTACTGAACATATATATATATATATATATATTTTTTTTTATTATTATTTTTTTTTTCCCTGTGAGATTTAGTGATGAACAGTTGAACTTGATGTTAGACTTAGACACATTACCATACTTTGCTTTTACAATCATTTCACTGGTATTTATTAGCTTAGGGAGGAGCCGGAGCCACTGGAGTCTATGAGACAGGCCGACTCACTAACACAGTGGAAAGGTTGTTGGACAGGTTAAAAATATATTCATGTACCTATATTGATAGTGCCAATGAATTGTGAGTTGTGAACATCATACATAGTTTGGTACAGGACCATTACTGTTGACAACAGCGTTCAGCAGCAGATTTGAATAGGGCCTTTTTTAAATGCTTTTTAATTTTGCATTTTTGGGAAGAGGCTAAGAGTAGAAAAATAGGGAATGGTGGATGTATAAATAACATACATTCTAGATCAATACAAAAACGTATACTGACTCTAGAGTTAGACAAACAATACAAATATATATATACTGACCCTGGAGTTAGGCAAACAATACAAAAACCTACACTGACACTGGAGTTAGACACTGGCTACAAATGAAACAGAGCCCAATTTCAGTATTATAGGGTAGATTTCCCTATTGTGGGCCTTTTCTTGCAGCTTCCTAATGTCGGACAGTCCGTTGCATAAGGTGCAGTGAAATATAGAGTTGGACTTGCTGTTAGACCCATTACCATAGTTTGCTTTTGCCATAGTTTCACTTACATTCATTAGTTTAGGGAGGAACCAGCGCCACTGGAGCTCAGGTGTCCCACATTAGGCAGTGACCCACCCTAGGGCAATCCAACCTATTGTCTATTGGAAATATGAACATGAAATGGGTGAGGCACTTCTATATGCTGTCGTCATCATATTCTACAAAATCTGCTTAGATGTTGGAATTCTATGAATAGAAAAATCCAAAGGCCGGATGCAAGCCTATAAGAACATGCAATGTAAATCCCCTGTGAAAACAAATGTTAGCATATCCTGCTCTGATGTAGGCACTACTACTCATCCAACTGAACACAGCCTGCCGGCAGCTGACAAATATTGACAAAGGGGTTAAAATCCACTTTTATTGTCAAGAGAAAAAAATGCTGAAAATGTTTTTCTTCAAATTATGTCATTGCGAAAATAATCTGTATCCCCACAATTAATGGCCTACAAATAATGAAAAACTGTACAGAGGTAATATAATTGTGAACTGGCAGGGTCATGTTTCCAATGGCTGTGCAGAAAACTGGGAATGGATCCAGGATCCAAAGTCTCCTTTCTTATTTACTGGCAGTCGTGGCAGAGGACTGTTCTGCACTTTATTGTAACTTCATAAATGTTCTATATTGTTGCTCTTGTATTGGGCATTTACAAAGCAGTTTGCCATGTTCTCAAATTCCACGAAAATGGTCAAGATTGCTAGCAATGAGTAACTCATTATAATATTTTGGAAGTGATCCGTATCTGGGTTCAGGAATAATTTTAAATGTATGTATGTATGTATGTATGTTTTTAATGTAAAATAATTGATTTTTGGGGGCATTCCAGATTTAATGACATGAATTAC
>OMKY01221007.1:0-14117 GCA_900302395.1 Bregmaceros cantori
ATTACTCAAAAGGTTATGGGCAGTGTGCTGCTTTGTGGTGCAGTCGCTCCATCCAGCACAGACAGTCTCGTGCCTGTGTCTTCAGTTCATATAGTTCATTGTAACAACATAATTTAGAGATGCTCCCTTCCAAACTCAAACTTTATTTATTTGTATAGCACTTTTCATGCAGAGCAACACAAAGTGCTTCACAGAAACAGAACATTGAACAGAACAATGTTACCCACAGCCTCACACAGACACACACGCAAACACATACAGTAGGCTGATGTACCGAGGGCTTCCGGAAGACCATTACATAGTCGAGAACCATTGAAGCTAAATGCGGCCTCTCCATGCGATTTGGAGTTAACTCGTGGAACTACTAAGAGCCCTGTGCCGCTGGACCACAGGTTCCGCGGTGGCTGATATGGAACAAGCAGATCAGCTAAGTACGGAGGGGCGAGTTTGTTAACACATTTGAAAACCAGTAGGAGTATTTTGAAGTAAATTTTAAAACGGACAGGGAGCCAGTGCAAATATTTCAAAATTGGAGTAATGTGTTCCCGCCCTCTGGTCCTTGTCAGTACCTGAGCAGCTGAGTTTTGTAAGAGTTGTAGGTTATTAGTGGTCTTTTTAGGAAGACCAAAGCTCTCGCGATGTTCTTGAGGTGGTAAAACCCCACCTTTGTTACGTTCTTAATATGTGGGATGAAATTCAGCTCTGTATCAAATGTCTAATGCAATCTGCGATGCAGTTTAAAAGGGCATCAATTTGCCCTATGTCCTCAGGGGACACGGCGATATACAACTGCGTGTCGTCAGCGTAACTATGGAAAATTGAAAACAGTTGGTCCTAGAATTGACCCTTGTGGGACCCCACACTTTATCTCATGCGTTTTTGAGGAACATGGATCCATGCTTACAAAGAACAAACAATTTGTGAGGTATGAGGTGAACCATTGTAAGACTATACCAGAGAGGCCAACCTTCAGTCTATTTAATAGAATGCAGTGATCCACTGTGTCAAATGCAGGTCAAGCAGAACCAGGACTGTGGATTTGCGATTATCAAAGTTCCCCCTAATGTCGGATAAAATCTTAAGGAGGGCCGTCTCAGTAATGTGGTTCGATCTGAAACCAGATTGATGCCTCTCAAGTGTATTGTTTTTATTCAGGAAAGTATTCACTTGGTTGAGGACAAGTTTTTCTAGGAGTTTACTTAGAAAGGGAAGGCCGGATACTGGTTGGTAATTATTCAGTATGCTTGTATCTAATTTGGGCTTCTTCAGAATGGGTTTCACCACTGCTATTTTAAAGGAGGTGGGGAAGACACCCGTTTGAAGAGAACAGTTTACCATATACAGTAGTTGATCCGCAAAGAAATCATAGAATTGTTTAAAGAAGGGAGTGGGAATTGGGTCTAATAAGCAGGTTGTGGGCTTTAATTGGGACAAGACTCGGCTAAGTGTCCTCGGGTCAATCAAAGCGAAACTCTCCAGTGTTTCGACTGGCATCAATGAGGGTTCAGACATATCGGCCGGCAGAGTTTGGTAGATTGACAGTTTGGATTGGATGTCTTCGATTTTGCCTTGAAAATGGTCTTCAAAGTCCTGACACAGAGTGTCACTCGGTTTAGATATGGGTTTATCAGATTGTGCATTAGTTAGGCGATCTATTGTAGCAAAGAGAAATTTAGGATCATTCTTGTGATCTTCAATGAGCTTTTGAAAGTGTAATGTTCTTTGTTGTTTGATAGTGTTATTATAGATTTTGAGTTATTCACAGAGGTGTTCATAATGAACTGTTGTTTCAATTTTTTGGTTTTTTCATTTCTCCATGGGGGAGTCTGTTTCGTTTTTATTGTCTTGTTGCGGAGCAGGGCGACCATGTCTAGTGTCGTTTTTAGTACATAATTAGTACACCGTACATAATTACCAGATCCAAGGTGCGGCCACCAGTTTGGGTTGGCTGCATCACGTGCTGTTTAAAGTCCATACAGTGTAGGATGTTTATAAAGTGTCTAGGTACTGAGTCCGAGGAGGAATCGAGGTGCAAGTTAAAATCGCCAGCTATTAGAATTCTCTCGTGAGTGCTGTGAACTATTGAGAGCAGCTCAGATAATTCGCTGATAAAAGTGGAAGAGCGTTTGGGGGGTCTATAGACTACTATGCAGAGTATGGGAGGGCTTCTGAAAACAAAGGCATGATATTCAAATGACTGGTACTTAAAAACTTAAAAGTGACTTCATTAGTGGATAGCTCACTTTTTGTGATTGAGGCAGGTCCACCTCCTCAATTTCCCTCCCTAGTAGAAGAGAAGAGCATTTGCCTCCACACCAAGCCATGTCTCGGTGAGAAGCATGCAGTCCAGGTCCTTACCCAAGATCACGTCGTTTATAATAAAAGTTTTGTTTAAGAGAGAGTGCACATTCAGAAGGGTTACGTTGATTCCAGTGTCCGGCATCTGGATATGGCAGTGCACAGGGATGATGGAAAGACATCTTGGCCGAGGAAGAAGAGTCTTTGGTTGCATCTGCGAGAAAATGGTGCTGATCTGATGAGTGATCTGCCCTTCTGTGTGTGTGTTAATAATGGTGTTTGAGGATGTAGGTAAGTATGATAAGCAAACTTGAGACTTGAACGAGGGACTTGGTCGCATCTCTGCCAAAGTTGGTGAATTACTGTTGAGGCAGTGTGGCCACTGAGTTTCTGTTTTGGACCCCAACAATCGCCTCTGACAGGAATATGTGCATGTGAAATGCAGAAATGAATAGTGCTCAAACAAGGTACATGGGAAATTTGAAGTTGAGCATCAAAGGGGCTCACTCCATTTCGACGGTTCTTCTCTCCGACAGCTGGATTTTGTAGTTTTGCGTCTCCAACATGGTAAATTTTCTGTCCTGACACAGAAGAGCCGCCATTACGACATGGAAGGACTGCAGTTCCGGCACGCTGGAAAGGCCATTCCTAACCCTAACCTTCGATGATTGTCGTGGAGAAATGCATACATTTCAATTGAGTCACCACCTGAATGCACATCAATTCTGTCAGAACCATTTTAGTCAAGAAACAACAGAAGATTAAGAAGCAGTTCTTTATTGTAAATTAGAATTATCTTGGCGGCATGGCTGTGTTTGGAGGAACCCCCCTATTTCTGTGAGTAACATGGAAAAGCACTAATTCAGGGGGCAGCAGAGAATTTTCACCTCAGCAGGCGGTGTTAGAGGGCATCATTAGTATAGAGAATTCTCACCCCAGCACGAAGGGTGAGATAGTTAACCCCACCATGAACAGAGCCAAGCGACATGAGAAGAGAACATGTCACATCATACACAACATTTTTCCATCCTGGTTAGGTGGAGCAGGGGAGGCGGTGGGTAGCAAAATCAAGCAGCATACAGTTTAGGAGCGGGTAGAATTTAAAGGGCGTGCCGAGCCTGTTCGGTCAATCGCAGAGGGGATGCACCTGGATCAATTAGGAATGAATGAGATAAAGGGGAGAGCAGCAAGCTTCTTAACTAGCATGGCCTGTTAGAAATAACGTTAGTACTTTAAACTATAGATCAGATGCTTGGATGCCGATAATTTGGTGGAAACGCACCGTTACGGAGAGAGTGGAGGTGATCGCTCACCTTCTATCTATTTTTTCGTTGACGCATCAATGTTCCACCACTGTTCCGACATAGAATTTTCAGTCAGAACATCGGGTAATCTCGCTCTGCCGACACTTGCGCCGATGTTCCCACACACTACTGTTCCGACATTGATTTTTCCGGTCAGGCGAAGCCCAGTGCCGCCACTGGTGGCGGCAGCAGCACACCAGTATGTCACCGCCCTGGGTTACAGTTAGTTTAGGGTTAGCATGTGTGTGTGTATGTGTTTGTGTCGGTAAATAAAATTATAGTGTTGGAACAGTGGGATGCCACCCAGTGTCAGAAGAGCAACATATCCCAATCTTTCGACATTAATCAGTCAACACATTAGAATTTTGTAATTATGGTGTGTCGGGACAACGAGGTGTCGCCTATTCCTTCACAGCTTGTGTTTTGAAACTGGCAGCTGTCTGTGGCGGCTGCCCTTTACCAAGCCGCCTGCAGAGCATGCGTCTCAGGCGGGAGGCATAGAACAGTGGACCGATGAAGAGGCCGATGTTGGGAAACACCAACAAAGCAAAAAACACATTGCACAGCGTCACCGACACCTCGTCGTGATAGTGGAGTTTGATGACCAGGAGGAATGGAATCATGGCCACCAACGAAGTGTACGCCACAACAGCCGGAACAATGACAGCTACAATGTTTTTCAGAGCTTTTTTCTTCACCGACATGTTGCCGGACGGCGAGGTACGTCCCGCGCCGGGCCCGCTGTGACTCAGCGCGCGTACCGTGCCCAACAGGCACAACAACATCACCAGGAACAAGACAGAGGTGGATGCAGCCCAGTACAGCGCCTAGCAGAAGGGGTAGACAGTTATTTGTAGTTAGCAGCGTGTTACATGTATACATGCAGCCTCTAGCCGAGGTCAATAGCTAGTGGCAAGCAACATGGAGTGCATGTCTATAGACTGATGGTGCTTTAGACTGAAGGTTCCATGGACCGAAAGTGCACAAAGCCGACTTCGGCCTTATGAACTCAGCGGGAGGTTCATAAGACCGATTGCTTCGTCAGGTGAACCCCTGTGGGGTTCGGGAAGCCAGCCGGCTGCCGGGTTGCGGTGGTTGAAAGCCACCGCATCCACCACGCATTATTTCCCTCGCCCTAACTAGAAATCATGACTATCATGATTGCACACAATGCTAGACAATTAACATTATTTACATTCCCAGTTACCTGGTGCCCCCAAGTGGCCTAGTCATGTCTACAGCTCAGGGCTCCCGTCTTATCACACAGAGCAGCACGCTATCATTATGCCTAGCATCACTACAGTTCCAATTCCCCCTCCCCCCCCGGGCTCACGCATCCCGTCCGCGATGCTCCACTCACCTCGTATCGTGTCCAAAACAACCACAGCGCGGTGCTGCACGCTACAACCTGCCACAGCAGCCGTCCAGGTGAGAATCACGCTAGGTGCGTGCACGCGTTGCCTTTTCAATGGCCAGCGCACGCCGCCATTGGCTGATATCACCCCTACATGAAGTTGCAGTCTTTAGAACCTTCAGTCTACAGCATGGACCCCTATCTAGTTATGGCCTAGCTTTCTGAGCCTTTTGAAAGGGGAAATATGTCAACCTCAGAAATGTGTCCACAGTCCATATCCCAAAACAAAGTTTTTGAGCCAAAAACAAGGATGCATAGCCTAGCACTGCTAAACATGTCTATCAACATTTGCCAACTTTCTAATTTGTCTAGTAACAAAAACATACCATGGAAGTCGAGCCTTCGACGTAGGCCGTTGCAGACAGGCCGCCCGTCAGCAGCCATATGACAGCACATGCTACAATGCGGTACTCCCTTTTGGCCAGCCTCAGATACAACACGGGCAGGCCCACGGCTGCGTAGCGCTCCATACACATCAAGGTCAAGAGCACTGGACACGACACCATTTTGGGCACGACCAGAGCGGCGTTAAGTCGGTTCAGGAGCTCAGAAGTGTTAGCGTGAAGATGCCTGCGGATCTCCAACGTCAGGGAGCAGCAACCCAGCAGGTCCATGACTGCAAGATTCAAAGCCAGGACCTCGGATGGAGAGAGCACTTTTCTGCTCCTGTCAGATACAATTCACAATTTTTCATTGTGCATGATCAATGTTTATAACCCAGTAATAATAATAATAACAACAAGAAGATTATGTTTCACTGCCACCGCAGTTCTCTCCTGCTCCATGTGCTGACAGCTAGAGTGGGCCGTTTTAAGGTGGGGGAAACTGGGTCTCGGCGAACGTCGACTATAGGAACACGCACGGTCTCCTTACATCCCTGTTGGAAGACAGACACACAAACACACTCTTTTGATAGATTTCAGAAGATAGGGATTTTAGAAGCTAGAGATTTTCAGAAGATAGGCATTTCGGAACATAGGGGTTAAACCGTCTTCTCAAGTTTTGACATTTGGTGTGTAATATGACAGCAAGGCATCGTCGCATCAACGCATAGATTGCTGGCAGTAGACAGCTAGGCAGGGGAGAATTTAAAACCTTAGGGTACTCAGGTCGCTGCTCGGTATGGCGTCGCAATGCTGACACCGCCTCCACCGCACTCAAGCAGACCACGCCTAAAGCTCACGTTGCTAGGATGACCATGGGACGCGGTGCCCGCTGATACAGTGTCTATGCACCCTGCCTCCAGTGTCTATGCGGTCTGGGTAGGGGGGTGGGGTAGGTGCGCAGTTTGGCGTGTGACCAATGGCGCCGTATGCCGCGGCCCCGCTGCACTGTTAAAGGCAGCAGGAGCGCGCAATAGATGGCAGTGACGACAGTGCTTGCGTCGTGGGACGGGCCACTGCGCTGGCAATGTGGAGCCAGCGGGAAGCGATGCAGCAGAAAGGGGTAAGTTAGTCTCCATGAATGGGAGTAGTGAGTTGAGGTGACATGGAGGGGCTGTAACAGCTGTCACACACAACCAAAGGGGCGCTGGCGATCTAGGAGAGGAAGCATTCTGGATGCGGGACATTGCAGATCATATTGTAACTCGTGTAGCCAGACATTGTGTATCATATTATAACGTGTGTCGTGAGACATTGTGCATCATATTGTAACGCGTGTTTATGTATAACACGCATGTGTTATGCCACATGTATGTGGCAGCATTGTTTGTTTATTATTTTTTTTTATTCTATTTTCCCGCATTAAGTTATTATAACCAACTTCCCCCCTCACTCCTTATGATTACATTTCCCTTTTCTGCCTCTTATTACTTTACAATAAGATAAAAAAAATTATAAAAAATGATTTAGAAGCACAGCTCTGTCAGAGGCAAACAATAGTTTCAGCTTGTTCCCGGGAAGGGGGGATCGCATAGCAACGGTCCCACTGGCCCCTTACAATGGTCAATTTGGACAAGCTATTCCAATACGTGGGTTGTCGCCTTGCCCTGGCGACTAAGTGTGTGTGTTCTAGCGTGCGTTTAGTGAGAGTGCGGCGTGTTCCTTTTCTTTTGTTTGCGTCTATATGTGCAGTGCGATTTTATTGTTGTTTTTTATCTTCACTGAACGCACTGTTGTTTTTAGTGTCGCTGGGTGTGTGCCATGTTTTCTTTTTTTGTGTGGTGTTATCAGAGAGGTGTCACGCTCAGCCCCCTGTCCCGGCCGTGTCCAGGTCGAGCCACCTGCCTTGAGCTAAAAAGAAATAAACTGTTGAACTGGCTGCGACGTGTCTTTGTCTGTCTGCACCCAAAGCCATTTGTACCGGCTGACCTGGGTTATACCGGTCCCTTTCATTTATACATATATATAACCAACCTGAGGGCCAACAGATCCACCATCAGGGCAGTATTAGCCATCACTCCAAGCAGTATGATGCAGATCTTGAGGACCACCCACCCCACAGACACCTGGACCTCCACACAGCTCTGCAGCATGAGGTCCATCAGCATGTCGGGTCTAAATCCCACAATGAAGGCTGGCACGGGTTTAGGTGAGGAGATGTTGACGGGCACGTGGAGGATGCTGGCGTTGGAGGTGTGGTTGCTGATGCTGCTGCTGTTTGAGCCATTGCTGACTGTCGCAGTCAAAATGATGTTTCCCATTTGGGGAAGATTCTGTGTCAATCAAACAACATTCAAGCGCTCATCAGAGAAGCTTCACACAGTGGAAACTATGGTTGGTACCCGTCCCTTGAAATACGGAATCGTCCCGTGTTTGGAAGTTTGAATGCGCGTCCCGTATTTAACTGATAATGGACGCTGTTTGTCCCGTATTTTCATACTGTTGATGACAGTCCATACGCACACAATGTAGTGTGTGAGGATGGTGTGCAATTAACACAGCCTATTTCAATTTCATACATTTCATATTAAGCTGGCAGTCTGACCCCACACAGTCTCACATACTCGACCGCAGTCTCTCTCTCCCCCTCTCCCTCACACATTCACACACACACATACTCTCTCTACATCTCTCTCTTTCACACACACACTCCCTCACACTCTCTCTTACTCCCTCACACACAGACAATAAAAACTTCAACATTCTGCTAGAGGCAGAAATAATGAAGAATTAATGAATTGCTCTGTAACAATTAGATTATTTAAAATGTGCTAAATTGTGTAATTGGCTCCCACTTCTCAACATTTTGTGATGTGGGGTCGCATTGAGTTCACGTTGAAATGACTACAGGTATGGGCTTCCCTTATTTTTATTTCTGAAGGGTGGCAACCCTACTGGAAACACCCCCACCGCAACAGAAATTCACCAAAACAGTTTTTTCGTCACTCAAATCACGTAAAAAAAAATGTATACAGCTAGTAGTTTTTTCTGCATGTTACCAAAACAGTTTTCAAACATTCCACTTGATCTGCACAATTTTCCTTTTGTACTGGTAGTGTTATGATTCCTGGTGGTAGTTATTAGAACTACCATTGAACATGCAATATAAATGTAAATGAATTAATGCATGTTAATGGTGTGTGCTTGGTGTACTGGATTTTAGTGTACTTGCTTACTGGGCGCCGCCAAGTTCACAAATAACAATTGTCTATTAGGCTTTAAGCCCAAGCGGAGTGTTGTTTGAACTCTCACAAACTCCAGAGCTACTGGTAGAATTATGTGAGCATGAATGCAGGCTCACGATAATAATAATTTAGATCCAACACAGACAGACCGCTTTATACAACTCGGTTTGATCGGGCCAGCTCAGCTGATCTCATATACACGATGGAATTAACTCGTACGAGTATATAGCGACTCGCCGAGGGTGCTTAATCATTGATCAACCGGCTCATCTCCAAACAGAGTTTGGAGATGAGTCTAAAGACCGCTGCACACCGGTAAGTCGCCAAGCTCTCGCTCTAGGTTAGGTTCGCAAAGAGTGCGTTCACTCTAGGTTAAAAGCAGACCGCCGCCAACACACAGCACACGTTCGCTCTGGGTGGGTGGGAGACTGGTGTCTGCTGTGCAGCAACATTCGGCTTTGTGAACCACGCAGAAGGGTCCGAAGAATAACAACAACAACGCCGGCGTTGTGAACCTTCGGTTTAAAGCACCTTCGGTCTACAGACATGTCCCTGACATGATCCTCCTGGAAAGCCAGCTCTCAGTAAACACTAAAGGCCCCTGCATACTTCACGGTGGGGAGCAGACCGCCGTGGTGTAGTTTTTTGCGCTAAAAAAACTACAACACGTCATCAATGTGCCTCGGTACTTGTCGGTGGGACGCTCCCCACCTCACCTCCTGACCACAGCCCTCGGTTCTACTAACCGAATTCACCTCGCGGCTGTGATTGGTCAAGACGGAGAGTGGGCGGTCCCCGTTTTGCAAGCAGGCCCGCGAATCTCTCTCGCTCGAGACGAGAGGAGACAATATACAGCGTGTATAGACGGCAACAGAGAACATAATAGAATATAATAGAATAGAGGGAGGCAATAGAGATAAAATAGAGAAAATGGACGAATTTGAGAAAAGTTGGCCACGGACTTGTGAGACAAGTTTACATTCGCCGCGTGTGAGCGTGCATGTACACGATCCACAGGATGTCTACGCGTGCATGTACGTGTGCACAGCCGTCTCAGCGTGTGTGCTTATCAACGCGGGCTGCTTTGCTGTGTGTGTTGATGTTACACCCATGTTTCCACATGGGTGTAACACAGACACTCATGCATGTTCAATGGGGGGCTCTTGAGGAATGCAGCGCGCAGACAAACAGCCGAACCGGTGCTTTCTCATGTGATCGTTACAAACAAACCCAGAAGTGCTCGCTTAAATTCGTGCACATGCATCATTTCCACATTGACCATAAGTAGACACAACATGCTATATTATCGAGTTTTGGTCATTGGTCACATCAATACTGTAGGGGGCGATAATGCGCACACATGACGTCACAAAATATTTTTCGTGGCAGAAAGTCGTGCGACGTCACTAATTCCTCGATTTTAAAACGAACAATTCTGGGAAGAGCTCAGAATGCCCACTCTAGGTAAATATTGTAGAGTAGCCACAAAATGACCGGAACACAGTTTTAAATGGTCTACTTTGACTCCCCATGTCCACTATGAACTCAGAAAACATTGATTTTGATGTCACCTCCAGGGCTTGAAAACGGAATTATTTTAAAACGTTCCGTTCCGAACGGTTCAGGCAGGTCTATATTTGGCGTTTTCGTTCTCGGAACCGTTCCGCCACCAAAATATCGGTCCTGAACCGGTTCACAACGCAAACGTTTTGTTCGTTCTTAAAGTTCCTCATATTGTGCAATGTTAAGTTATAGTTTGTACAAAATATATTTGGAGGACTTTCAAACTTCAGTGTAACTGTATTAACGCCATTACATTGGCTTCCTTGTATGTCCACAGGATGGAGCCCCAGATGCATGGGGCTTGATGACTGACTGTGAACTTGGATGGATGCACAACCGGAAATAGTCTCCCAGACATAGGATATGCTAAAATATATAGGGAACAGAAAAAAACGTTTTTAACCGGTTTTGTGGATTTCATAATGTTCCGTTTCTGTTCCGGAACATTTGAATACATATTTTTTTCGTTTCCGTTTCCGCTCCTTGTAAAATTCCATGAATTTCCGTTCGTTTCCGGTTTTCGTTTCTTGAACCGGTTTGGAGCCCTGGTCACCTCCCCTTTTGGCCTGGCAAGCCAGGACAAATAAATAGTCTAGACCTCACACGCGACTCGAGCGATCATTCGGTCACGATTAAGCTCCTAAAAAAAAAAAAAAAGGATAAAATGAAGTTATAGAATCACAGTGCAGTAGGTGCGACAAGTGGTATGGAGGCCCACTTCCCGATTTGATCGCCCGAATTTGGTTTACCACCTCATATGTCTGGTTGGTCCAGATGCACCAGACAGTCTAGTGGCGTGATGTCCATGGATGATTCGTTGGCTCTGGCTAGCAAGGCTAACTCCCCTTTAATGGTTAACTACAGCGAATGAAGCGGGCCTGGGAGTGTGGGGGGGTGATGGTGACTGGCGGGATGAAAATGGTGATGGAGGCTTTAACTGAACGGAGTACCTGAAGGCATTTATTACATTCTTTCTTGAATAGAGGGGCACGCTGTAGGAAAACACAGGTACAGACGTCACATGCTAGAATGCAAACCCTGGGGAAGGTGAGGTTTTAGGCTTCTTTTTCAGGGCAAGAAATAATTTAGGGCGCTTTGAAGTTTAGTGTGCTGCTGGTAGGCTGTCCCTCCCAATATACCCTCTATAATAAAAGGTGCAGCGGATTGCGGTTGATCCGTGATCCGTGGGGGTCAAGATCCACAGTTCGGACTTATGGAGGGGAAAAAAATGCTGCCCGTTGTAAGCAAAACATGCGCTTCGTGCAAGCAAAGATTGAAGGTGGGGAGCGAAAGGGAGGGAGAAAGAGGGAGAGACTCGAGTAAGCACGGTTTTGTTCGTCTGTGCTGACGCTGGAGTTTTGTGTGTTTATGTCTGTATGCGATTTCTGATTGATTGAGGATCATAATAAATCACATAAATGATGCAAGTATAAAATGTCAGAGTTTTGATAAAAACAGCAGCATATATGTTTTTGTAATTGAAAATAAATAATGATGTTCTTTTGATTACATTTGTAAATATATAATATTAAGTTATTCACATTATTTATGTTAAAAACAAATATCCCCATGCACTGAAGTTGATTTAATATTTAAATTCAAGACATTTTGATAAAAAGACAAACAAGCAATCTGATCGGTGAGTCCAAGGAACGATCCAAACCACGAACGAGTCTTTTGATCCATTGCACCTAGTGGCCGCTCTCTCATTCGCCTTTCACACCAACATCATCAATAAAATGTCAATACTAACTTGTATGTACGCTGTTCCATCAATATTGTTATCGTAATAAAAAAACAATACTAACTTGTATGTACGCTGTTCCATCAATATTGTTATCGTAATAAAAAACAATACTAACTTGTATGTACGCTGTTCCATCAATATTGTTATCGTAATAAACAATACTAACTTGTATGTACGCTGTTCCATCAATATTGTTATCGTGATAAACAATACTAACTTGTATGTACGCTGTTCCATCAATATCGTTATCGTAATAAAAAACAATACTAACTTGTATGTACGCTGTTCCATCAATATCGTTATCGTAATAAAAAACAATGCTAACTTGTATGTACGCTGTTCCATCAATATTGTTATCGTAATAAAAAACAATGCTAACTTGTATGTACGCTGTTCCATGAATATTGTTATCGTAATAAACAATACTAACTTACGCTGTTCCATCAATATCGTTATAGTAATAAAAAACAATGCTAACTTGTATGTACGCTGTTCCATCAATATCGTTATCGTAATAAAAAACAATACTAACTTGTATGTACGCTGTTCCATCAATATTGTTATCGTAATAAAAAACAATACTAACTTGTATGTACGCTGTTCCATCAATATTGTTATCGTGATAAAAAACAAAAAAAGAACTGAACTCACCGGTTTCTGCTGAACGGCCGAGTCATGTTCAGAGAATTAGAGCCAGTCTTGTAGTGGCCGGTGGAGCCAAAGCCGTTCACAAAGCTGTTGTTTGGGAAGGGAGCCTGCCGACAAAGAAATACAAATGAATGAACGGTATTTAAGGATAGACAGTACAGATGCGTTAGTCATTGCAGCACGATACATGATACAAGAGATGAAATTGTGCAAAAAAAATAAATAATCGATTTGAAATCAGATTTTTTTTGTTCAGAGGATTTTTGAAAAAGTGAAATCGCCAAATGGGATTTCCTTTTTAACATGGATAATGATGATTTTACCGGTCTGTTTTCAAGTTATACGAGTCAATAAAATGTATATAAATTGTATTAATCTTAAGCCAAAGGGTGAGTTGTCTCTACTTAATTTCAAAAATGGAGACCATTTGCAAAGTTTGAAATATGAAACTTCTAGTTTCCATTTACTTTTTTCCCCCAAGAAATCAGAAACAAATCGAAAATCGAGATTTCAAAGACACCAATCGGGATTTTATTTTTTTGCAAAATCGTACAGCCCTAGTAGGTACACGAGATAAAAATAGGGTTGTACCAGCAGGATTAGCATAGTTACTAGATTTCACCCGGCTGCCCGTAGGCGACCCTAGTCGGGATGCCTTCACGGTCCGTTTTGACCCAACCCTGGTGCGGACAGCCGGTACCGGTTCATTTAGGTGCTCGTGAATGTAGGAACCAAACCATATGCGTCTAGGGCCCATCATTCAGTTAGAGAAAGGGCAGGAGTGTCGAGGAAGCAGAAATAAGATTATGGCTAGACATCGTATGTTTTATTCAGGACTTGAAAACGGAATTATTTTTGAAACGCTCCGTTCCGAACGGTTCAGGCAGGTCTCCGTTTAACGTTTTCGTTCTCGGAACCGTTCCGCCACCAAAATATCGGTCCTGAACTGGTTCGGAACACAACAATTTTGTTCGTTCTTAAAGTTCCTCATATTGTGCAATTTAGATGTGCAGTTTAGATATAGTTTATACAAAATATATTTGGTGGACTTCTGGGTAACTGTTAACATTAACAGGGGGTTTAAAACACCTTTAGATTCGCTTCCTTGTCTGTCCACAAGATGGAGCCCCAGATGCATGGAGCTTGATGACTGACAGTGAAAGTTGGATGCATGCACAACCAGAAATAGTCTCCTAGACATAGGAAATGTTCAAATATATAGGGAACAGAAAAAACCTTTTTAACCGCTTTTGTGAATTTCATAATGTTCCGTTTCTGAACATTTGAATACATCTTTTTTCGTTTCCGTTCCTCATAAAATTCCATCAATTTCCGTTTGTTTCCGGTTTTCGTTCCTTGAACCGGGACTCACCAGCGGGGTTTCGAAATAGGGAGTGGGAGAGGCGGTCCAGTTGGGCGGTACCAGGCCGTAGAGCTGGTACTGCTGCTGGGGGTAGAGGTGCTGCATGTAGACCGGGGAGTTGTACTGGGTCTGGGCCGCCGGAGTCTGCTGGGCTGCAGCGTACAGGCTGCTGTCCATCGTCCGGTAGCCGTTTTTGGCAAAGAAGGTGTTGA
>OMKY01221014.1:0-11941 GCA_900302395.1 Bregmaceros cantori
CTCTGGTTACCTCGATGGCAGCTAAGCTAGGCGGCTAACAATGAACTATACTGAGAGCTCAGGGAGTGTAGTGAAGAGAGAGAGAAAGATCTGGCTATACAAACATAAACTGTCCCCTCAGTTCTCACCGAGGGAGAAACAGGACGTCGCATCAGCCTAGCGCCCGAAGCCCCTTTAAGAAGGGGAGAGCAGCCAATCATGGAGCCGCTCCGGAGCCGAGTGTGACGAGCTACAGCTGCGTTTGTGTGGTCCACGAACGAACCTGGCGCCTGGTGCCACCCGTGGACGAGCGGCTCATGACACAACTCTTTACTGATGGAGAACATGTGATATAGTGTCTACTGTGTAACCTGAAAGGAAGTCACACCCCCTCCGCAGGCTAAAACATGTTTTAGCCTGCTAAACATATATAACAAAAAGGAAAAAAATAGACAACATGGCCATCACAAAGTAATCTGCTGCTGGGTGCTCTCATACACCTAGAACAGTGTGATACTAAGCGTATTCAAACCAACGCGTTTATTCCGGTCTGACTCGTTTTAACCAAGATGGAACTTGCTTTCTCGTTGTTCCGGGTTGATATAAATGCGCCAAGCGGGAGCGAGCGCGCTAAATCATCCGAGATGAGCCCTGCTAGACGAGGTGGTCTCGACCCGTGACTGAACCCGCAGAAAAGGTTGATCTGAAACCGTGCTAAACCCGTTTTGCACAGAGGAACGACAGGATTAGCGGTCGACTCCAGCAAACACGTGCCGTTGTTTACAAATTTATCTCGGGTGTTAAACACAGCATCTGAATACAACCGTGGCAAATCAACCAGCAACACCCGCGGCAAACAACCAGCGCTGCATCCAGGAACCAACCTGCGACAAATTCAAAATACGGTTTGAATACGCCTTAAGATGTTACGTTAACAGAGGAGCTAATGCTAGCAAGCAAGACAGCGAAAAAGGGAGACAGAGCTGCAGCAACAGTTCACATTAAAAAATTAATGGAATTCGCTCAAAAAACAAGGCACATTCACTTTTTTAAATCGCTAACAGCTGCGGGTTATTAACTCAGACACCGGTGGGACTGTGGTGGTGATGAAAGGATGTGCTGTTCACCCATGATCCACGAGGATCATTAACATATTACCAATTGACTGTTAATGAAAAAATATTACCAATTGTGTAACTATCATAGACTGTATATTGAGTAGACGCAGCGTGTGTGACGTCATCCCATTGCCGTGAACGGACTAGGGTTGAAGCCGCCGGAAGTTAAGGTAATGTCTTATATGCAAGTCAGCACTACAGTAATAATTTAGTAAAATAATAATAATACAGGTACTGCGATTTGTGGACAATGTTTTGTGGACATATTTTCAAAGCCAACATTTTTACCCTATATTAGACGTGCATGTGTGGAGAACAATGGCTAATAATGTTAACGTATCCTCTGAGTAACTCCCATATGGTGGTCATATATTAACTGCTAGCCAAGCATAGCCTAGCATGCTAACCAGTAGCTTGGTTCAACAACAGCTCCAAATAATTCCCATACAGTGCTCATTCTACCTACCGGTAATAGCAGATCAGGCAGTTAGCATCCCCGGTTGCCGCACGGGACCAAAATGAATAAAAAGACCTTTGAAAAGAAAATGACCCATTACACTCACGGCCTGGTAAATCCTCACACTTTCCTGCTTAGCTAACCAGTTAACATTGTCATTAGCATGCGAGGCTAGCTGATCAATAATTAGGTATAAATAATAGAATAAGCACCGTATGGGAGTTTGGAGCAATATGTTGAGATAATTAGGCATAGTTCTCTACACAAGCACCTCTATATAGGGTAGAAAATATATCCTGTTGAAATATGCACTCACTTGTTGCAGGAACATACCACTCACAAGCAAGTGTGCTAACCATTAACATCTAGCTAACAAGGGCGCAGGGCCACTACCCCATGCCCCGCCAATTTCAAAAAATAAATAATGCCAAATCTAATATGTTTGTAAAATTATGACCTCCCTCACAAAATTAACACTTACACAGTCGCACAGCTAAAATGAAAGGGAAGAAAGGGACCTTTTCTACGGCTGCTGAAAAGTCCTGCTTTAACGGCCCTGATTCTTACTGGATTTGAAAAGGGCTTCAGCTGACTCTGAATTATTTCATGCCATGTTTGTTCTGGAAAATGAAAATTGTGATGCTTACAACGTTGTGTTGATGTTGTGGTTGCTCATTTACTATTTTGTTCTATGAGTATCTGATTATGTTGTACTCATACCCATAACTTTGATTAATTGAAGACACCAGCAATCATGTGCTGGCATTCTCTGTCTGGCACTTCCACATAATGGCCTGACCTTGATCACCCATTCTTAATGGCACCCCGAGGGGGCAACTCTTAAAGGTCAGTTTGATGCTGAACAAAAGTATTCTGTCTTGTTCCGGATACATTTGCGTGCCACTTTTCGGAGCGGAGCAGTGGGGCACCACAGTAACAGGTGGACGTAGAAGTGTTTTTGCGGATTTTTATTATTCGCGTGACTGTAAAGAATAATTTTATTGCCGAAACAGATTAATGTAAATAGTTATATATATAGATGTAAAGTAGAGTTATAATGGAAGGATTTGATGACATTGTATTAATTGGACGAAATGCAAATAAATAATTTGGTATGTTCCAGGTGGTTAAACCGGCTCCAGTCACGTCTGGGAAGCAGAGTCGGCCTGACGCTCCATCCGCACGGACGTGCCTGGACCGGGGATGCCAGCAGTAGTGTTTTGTTATTTTCTTTGATTTAATTATGAGTTATTTTTGTTTCTGTAATTGTATTTTTGGACTTTTGTTGAGCTGGCACCTGACATTAAAACATGCTCAACTTTGATCCTGACCTTCTTCTTTGGTGACGACTGCTCGGCCAGTCACACCAGGATAGGTCAAGAGTACTCCAAGACACTATTTAGAGTTTGACTGACTACAGATTCTGTGACAAGCACTAGGCACACAGCCTTCAGGAAATAATCAATCAATCAATTTATAAATCAATTATCAATTATAATATTTGTATAGCACAGATATCACGTTAAAAAACACTATTGAAAAATAAAATGCATTAAAACAAGTAAAAACATAATAAAATGCAAGTGAAAACAAATGGGTTTTCAACAATTTAAAATGGTCTAGTGACTGGCAGTCCGGCAGTTCCATAATTTGGAGCCTGCCACGGCGAAGGCTCGGCCCCCCTTCGTTTTTAGTTTAGTCCTGGGCACCTCCAGGAGCAGGTGATCAGCTAATCTGAGAGATCTGGAGGGGTTGTAGGGCTGCAGAAGATCGGTCAGGTATGAGGTTGGTAGACCTTGAGAGATTTAAAAACTAATTAAAGATTCTTAACATCAACACAATGGCGGATGGAGAGCCAGTGGAGTGGTGCGAGGATGGGGTGATGTGGTCACGTTTCCTTGTGCATATGAGGTGCCGAGCAGCCGCGTTTTGCACCAACTGCAAGCGTCGGAGCTGTGGTTGGGTGATGCCGATGTAGAGCGCATTGCACTAATCCAGCTGTGATGTTATGAACGCATGGATGACTTTCTCGAGGTCGCTCCGTGGCAGGTAGGTCTTGGCAATAGTCTGCAGGTGGAAGAAACTACAGAAAGAGACTATAGCACTAATCTGCTTCTCGAGCTTGAGGGAGCTGTCGAAAATCACGCTCAGATTTCTTACAGAAGGCCTGATGTTAGGAGCAAGAGCGCCCAGGGCAACGGAGGGGAAGGCTGAGGGGGTTCCCAAAGTTAATAGTGTTCTTGTTCTTCTTGTTCTTGTTGAGGTTGAGGAAATTAGCACCCATCCAAGCTTTAATATCAGCCAGAGAGTCCAGCAAAGGACGGGGTGCATCCTGCTCAAGACTCCTGAGGGGGAGATGAAGCTGAACATCATCCGCATGATGCATCATCCACAACAGTGGAAGAAAATGTTGTGCTTAGCTTCCCCTGGGGGCAGCACATACAGTAGGAAGAGGACAGGGCCCAGCATGGAGCCTTGAGGGACCCCGCCGCAGAGGGGCGCAGTGGTCGAGAGGAGTTACCAAGCTACATGGAGAAACTCCTATTGGCCAGGTAGGATATATAAATAAATTATGAAATCATAACAAGCAGCAATCATATAAGAAATGTCTGACTGATTGTACTTATGCTCCTGAGTAATTATACTCAGATATGAGTACATGCTGATTACATGAACACACGTAACATAAACATACAAGAGACATTTCTCAAACTAATAATGTCGTTAATCAAAAGCAGATCTCTAAAACTCTACGGTCATCAAGCGTGCACTAAAATTGGCTTAATAAAACTTCTCCTTCAGGTGAATCCATGTTGCTTAGCCTGGTGTTACGGCCCCAGGCCTATAGATGGGTGTGTATCTTTGTGTGCAGAGCGCTCTTGTTTTTTTCTCATGCTGTTGGGTAAGGTAGGATCCAAGTTCCCAAGGAAGACAGAGGCCTCTATACATACATACGCACGCATGTAGATGGTTGATGTCTAGATACCATAGTTAGGAGATCTGCCACCCCCTGTAGTTTTGTTTAGTGTAGTTAGAGAGGGACAATTCTTGCCTATTTTAGCTAGTTAGAGCTACAAACTCTTTGTGTTGTAAAATTTCTATTTATTTCCTTGATTTAGCAGATCACGGGAACTTGGATCTGAGGTAATAGGATGTTTGTTTTTCTTAATTAAATATTTTGAATTGCACTTGGTCCTCTTTTGTTGCTCCCACGCACTTTAAGGTTTTGTTTTATCAAATCGTAGCTTTTATGGCTTGTGCCCCAAGTCATAACACAATTTTAAAAAGTCATCTCACTCTAGTGATATTGAGTGAATCAACAAATAAGATATTCGGCTTCATATTCTCACAATAATTTGAGCCTGACTTGGAGTGACCGCAGGATCGTGGCCAGTCGAGTTTGGTAGTGGTGGATGTAAACAATACATTTTCAACATATCGTTCAAATCTGTATTTTTGGAATATTGATGGAAATAAATCACACTCAACTAAAATTAATGATTATTTTTGCAAGATTGTTTTACTTGCATGCCACCTCCACCATGCGGTTCAAGTTAGTCTGCCTGAGTCTGATACTGAAAGAACTGACTCACTGATCTTCCATCCCCTTTTGCCCCCCATCCCCCTCCGCTCAATCCCTGTCATTCTATCGTTGACTGGCAACACAGATATCGGATGGGTTGGAGCAACCGATCTGACAGTCTGGGAAAGAGACGTCAAGGGTTGGCGTGCTCAAGCCTCAGGGAAGCATTGAAAACTACCTGTTAGGCATTATTAAACGGAACCCGGCAGCTTTGGGACATAGCCATGCATTATTTGGTAGCGCTGGAAGCGTTCAACTTAAGAGAACTCCCTGCAGGGTCTCATACGGTCAATACACACATCAATCATTCACATACACCTGGACAGAAATACATGGTATGTATTATATATACACGCAACACTTTACTCTTTGTGTGTGTGTGTGTGTGTGTAGAGGCCCCCGCCCTTGCACACAGACATACACACACACACACACACACGTGAGAGACATGACAACCAGACACAGCAGTCCATTGTCGCTGATATCGAAGTATGTCTGTGTGGGTGTGTCTGTGTGCATGGGCATTTTCCATATTGTGAGGACATAGGCACTGCCTAAAATTGGACCTAAGTTAACAAATGTTTAAGATAACCTTTAATAATAACAATAAATGTATGTTTATTGTCATTATTTACACTAGTATACACTAATATTAATGTTATATGAATATGCTGTTTATAGCAGAAAATCAAGGGGCACTATTTGTCATTGGTCGAGTCATGAGCTAAACAGGAGCTATTTACTACTAGGTTGTCCTCAGACAAGCCTTCCATCGTTGCCTCCAGTCATCCCGATCCTTTATACATTTGGCCAGCTCATTGGTGCTATGGTCTCCAGCGTCCTTCTTGAGCATGTCCAGAATGTTAGGGTGGGGCGTCCTCTAGACCGGTGCCCATGTGCTGGTTCCCGTAGGACCATTTATATATTTATATTCATGTATTACTTATATGTGGTTTACCAGCATACACTCCAGCACATGGAATACCATGCCGTCTGTCATGCCGTTGAATGTCTATGTTGGTCTGTCTTTCAAACTTGCGTCCCTTGTTTAAAATATTTGAAACAAACGACTTAATGCCAGTTAGTTATATAATACTTGATGATACTTCATATACTGAAAGTATTACATAAAATGCCGGAAATGTACTGAACTGAAAATGTACGCCACCGTGAGTGTCGTATAAATTAAACGAACCGAAAAAAGTGTTAGTGAACCGTGGCACCCCAAATGGATTATATGTTCTTCATGTGCATGACAAACTGAAAACTTCATTTGGTGTACAGCTGTTATTTGGTTTTGTGCAGATATCAACAGAAAATCATGGTTTATTAATATCAAGCACAGATTAAATATATATGAGAGGAAAACATGCAGCGCTGCCACTTTCTCTGATGATGCACACACTTCTCGCTTTGTAAGCTCTTTGTGTCAAAATGTTTTGGCTTTTTATGTCAAACAAAGATAATGTGTGGGACTGTCTGCGGCAACATTGGTAAAAATTACATTTATCCCTGAACTTCCCTTAATTAATTGCATGCAATTTGTTCCTTTACTGGCTTTTGAGTTTTTAGGAGCACAATGCTCATATCTGCTGGTTGTTATCGTCCACTGAGTGCTAAGGGAAAACTGTCTCCAGTCCAGAATCAGATGCGCCTACTTCTACCCCAACCTGGTAGGAAGTGTCAGGAGAGGCCAATACTGAAGTGTCTTCTCAATGCCTCTGGCAACCACTTTAATGGAGTTCAATGGAGTCAATATGAGTTGCCTTATTGCTGAATACCAGAATGAATTTCTAGTACACAGGCCTCAGCCTGTCCACCAGAGCCCTTGACTTGGTGTCAAGACAGTGATGGGGTCGGCCTTCATGATGTGCCTCAGAAACTTAGCTGATGGTGAATGGAACACATTTCTCTGTCTTGCCTTGCAAATGGTTTTCCATTTATATGCATCTCACATGTTGAAAACATTGATCATATCTCTCTGTAAATAGCTAATCAGGATTTGGAAAATAGCAGGAGCATTAGAAAGACCAAAAGGAAAAACAAAATACTCAAAATGACCTACATGGGTTTTAATGGCCATTTTCTCCATTTCTTATCTTAAAAATGTTAACCTTAAAACTCAAAACGCCAGTGCAATATGACATGACAAATAGTTTAATTTCACAGTTTGGCAGTACAATTGGTTACAGAATTGAATTTTAATTTGGCTTAGCAGACATAAATATCTTACAGAGTACAATTTTGCGGCCCGGCCTGAATTCAGCATTCCGTGCAGTGAGACCAACCAATACTTACAATCACGGAAGGGCCCTTAGGCATTGCTCACAATATATTAAAGAGAGACATTCGACGGGGCCATTCACACGTCAATAAGTCTATAGGGAAAATAGGTTTTTAAGTAACATAAAAACAACTATGGACAAGTCTTGATAGTGATCAAAACTGACAACAAATCAGTAGACGATTGCTGTGTTTCATAGGGTGCATATTGTGTCAGTGTGCTAACTTTTTAAGCGCACTCTGTCATGGTTCAAATCAAACATCTCCATTTTGGATTTAGCAAAAATGTTGTTGTGAGGCACATTTCGCCAGTGTGTTATCAACTTGGCATTCCGCCAGCAATCGGACTAACACTGTATCTGCGCTTGTCCATAATGTAAACTGTCCTGTCTTCTATTCATGAAGAAATAATCTTGCATGGACAATCTGCGTGTTGACAATACAAGCATATTTATTATACTGACACAAATAGCGTACGTTCCTCCAAACAAAGGAATGTTTTTACACTGTGTTGAATGTGAGCAGTAACCCAAACCAATTCCCATCACATTTTGAAATGGCAATACATTATTGAATCTTGAAATTATTGAATCTTGAAGATTCGTTGCAGGTCCCTCCATGGGATGGTTAATTGTTTCTATTGCTACCCTCTATTCACTTTATTTTTCATTTTAATACTAAAAGTCTAGAGTGCCCATTCCCCTGACAGTAATAATTGGTTCTTGTTCTGTGGATAATAAATTCTGCCTTTCCTATCAGTAGGTCATTCTATTACCTTCTCATTAGTTGTAACTTGTCATTAGTTGTGTCTGAATAGTTAGCCTTAATTTCTATTTCTAGATTTAAGCATTTCCTTTCTAGTAGCTTGATTTTCATTTCTTCGCTTCTCTTTAAAATAATAGGCAAACTCAGAGATGGAGTTGGGGTCGCTCAGAAGAGCAATATTAAATTGCCATCTCAGTGATTTTATTAGTCTATTCTAGGTCCATTTCTAATGCCAGTGGGTTGTGATCAGAAAGAGTTGCAGGCATCCGGATAACTCGAAGGGCAGTGTCTCACCAATACAACTGCCTGCAACTGTGACACACGCGCCTGATTGATTGAAATAATTTGTGAAACCCCAAAAGGATTATCTGTCATCAAATAAGCACTATTAGCACTATTAGTGTTTTGTATGTTTAATCATGAGTGAACTACATTACCTTTCTTTCCTTTCGTCTCTCTCCCCTTCCCTTTCTCTGCCCAAACCTCTCCCTCTCTAGGATGAGCCTCTAAACATCCTCTGTGAGAGGAAGGTTAGAGAGACATCTTATGCAGTAGTGGGATGTGTTGTGCCTGTCAGCTGAGGCCAGCCGTGCGTTCAAGAACCTCTGACAAAGATGCCTTCTGACACAGCTCATCTGGGAGTCATCTGCCGGCCATATGCCACACACTCGCGCACACACACACACACTCAAACACACAAAGACAGTATGCAGTAGAATGAACTTGAAGGCTCCCCAAAAGTTATCCGGAGGTTTCTGTTCAAAGCTTTGTTGTTCAACCGGCAGAAACAATGCACGCCACGCACAGCATGTTAGCATAGTGACACAGCTGGTGCAAGGCGTTGCCAGCTGTTCACTAACTGTTTTGAAGCTTATTTGATGGCATCTCCATGAAAAAAAAACGGGTTGTTACTTCTGGGCACACCACTCTCTACGTGCACACAGTATTATTCTGTGTTATGCTTGTGTTGATTGCTGTGGAATTATTTATTGTTGCAAAAATGGGTTTACAATACAATAATTGCCAACAAACCTTTATGACAACATCTGGAACAATTTTGAAGTATGACCCAAGACTTCCGCTGTCATGAGTTATGGAAAGAGAATTTGAATGACCCAGAGAGGACAAAAGAAGGAGGGTTGTAAACCTCTTTATTGAAGTCAACGGAAATATTATTAATTTAATATGAAGTCGTTTTTGCCCTTTAGAGGCAGTGGATACACAGGAACAACAACTAAATACAGTCCATGGGCTCGTCCTCAAAAGAGGTACTCATCTCGGTATCGGCTGACTCAGGGTCCACCGGGGCGGAATCAGTTTCTGGTGGGGAGTCCTGGAGGTGAGGCTGCAGACAGGACAGACAGCACCCAGAATGAGTCAAACTCCAGAGCAGGAACGGTAATCCATGGAAACTTCATCGAGGTATTGAATCGTAACGTGACGTACGTAGTCAGACTAACTCACATGTGCCAAGATTTTGAGACCACGTCCATCTGGGGTCAGACGCTGCCTTAAAAGGTGGCGGACTGTTGAGTGTTGACGAGCTGCAGCTGGGAGCGCTGGGTCCCTCGCAGACGACGCGTCTTCTGACGGCGCTGCTGGGTGATTCGCGGACGATGCGCTCCGGTCGTTAGACTCGTCCCGCTGACTCGTAACATCCGCCTCCGGTAGCCAGGGGAGCGGCCGTGTTCCAACATGCTTTGTATTTCCATCCATCTTCATCTCTGAACATCCTTTTGTTTTTGACATTTTTTGACACTTTTTTCCTTTTTGTCTCCCACGGCTTAGGCCTTTTTTGCTGTTTATCAGGTCGAAGAGCCGCCTCAAGACGACACAACAATCCCTTCCCTTCTCCCCGGCGCCTCCACCTGTCCCCAGCGGTCGCCTGTCCGGAACACCAGTGGGGAGATAATTCTATTCTGGACATAGTGAGGCTCAAGGCACATATGGTGGAGGTAGAAAAATTACTTAAGCTGGCCCTTCGGTTTTAGACTGAAAACTGAAAATCAAGACGACAATTTCGGCAATCACGTGTTCTCCGCCCCAATCAGCATGCACCTGTTTGTGTTGTTTGTAGCTCTATCTCAAACATGGATGAAGCGGGAACCAGTGAACTTGATACCAAAGACAAAGTCCACGTCAGCCATTTGGCAATATTATGGATTTAATTCACTGACGAAGAGCAGAAACGAGTGAGGTGCTGAACGTGTCATGTAGGAATGGCTACAACAAAGGGCAATATGCCAAATTTATAACGACACTTGAAAGTTCACCATCCAAGCGATCCAAAAATATATCATAAATCATATTTGTCCATAGAATGCCTCCACATGTGCATTGTGTTTAACTCAATATTCCTCATTGCGAGACAATATTCTTCATTAGGCTTTTCTCATTACAGCCTGACTTAACTCCGGGGTTGTCTCTGTTGTCCGTGGGTGACTCGTTCTGGCAAATGACGGAGATCTTCTTTCTTGAGTGTGTGATCTAAACGGAGATGTGTGCATTTACTGTATCGTATTCGAATTTGTTGCATCATTTATTTTAAGGTTAAGCAGTATTATACGGAAGACAAGTGAGAAGTCAATACGTTTTACCCATCACCACCAACGTGCCTGAAATCTAATTTTGATTTTGATTTCGGTTTGATTCGGTTTTAATTGTCCCTCTGTTGCCTGCAATTTTCATTCTTGCCTCAACTCACGCTGAAACGCCAATTTCCTCAGTGATGTCCAAGCAGTAAGCACCATCCATTGCTTCCTAGTGGTAGCTGCAAGTTGATGCATAGTGGTTAATGTGCCGTTTGCAGAGATGGCAAGTAACGAAGTACAAATACTTAAGTACTGTACTTGAGTAAAATGTTCAGGTATCTGTACTTTTAGAAGTACTTTTTTCTGTGATTACTTTTTACTTGTAGTGAGTACATTTTTAACAAAAATATCTGTACTTCTACTCCTTACTTTTACCAAAACAGGCTCGTTCCTTTTTTGTGTGCATCGATAGGGTAGGATAACATCTATAATATCAGTCAGTAGGGGGCGCTGATGCACCGAGTACAGTCCCAGTTATTAAGTTAATTAGTGGTTTTCATTTAGTCCCGAGATAAAAGCGATAACATTGACATACTAACATTGAAAAAATACTATTTTATTTGTAGTACTTTGTACTTTATACTTTCAAAAAAACTTTTGAGAACATTTTAGAGCCTATACTTTTTACTTTCAAAAATACTTTTTGAGTACATTTCTGAGCCTATACTTTTTACTTTACTTGAGTAGCTATTTGGATCAGTACTTTGTAGTCTTACTCGAGTTGTTTTTTTACAAATGTATTTTACTCTTACTCAAGTACGAAATCCCGGTACTTTTGCCATCTCTGGTCACAACATTCTCACGGTTCAACATCGAGCACTTTGAGTCCCTCTGGACGGCTCATTTGCATTTCTCCACTGGTGCCGGGGCCATGAAAGGCGCCTACGAGGTAGCCTGAAGTACTACGGCGGCAGCAGCAGCAGCGTTGCGAAGCAATGTCACCGCCTCTGAAAATAGAAGGGATGAACGGGGCGAGGGGTTCGGTTCAGAATCTCATTTAGGCATTCCGTGCGGCGGCCGGCCCACTGTCAGTTCCATCAGATCCAGTTCCAAGTTTGAGCGAGTGAAAGCAATTTGTAGCGTTCATCGCGCTCTCTATCTGTTACACGAGAGAAGAGTGTAGCTTTCATCTCGTTCAGGGAATTTTTCACATAATTTTTTTCAG
>OMKY01221016.1:0-24183 GCA_900302395.1 Bregmaceros cantori
CCCCCAGCCCCCTTCTGGCCCGGTTTAAAGCTGCGAGCGACTCTGTGCTCGGCGGCATCGCGCCCCGTGGTTGGCCTGCGCTGTGCCCTGTACAAGCACATAAAATGCAGCGTGCTTCCAAGGCGTTTTTTGCTCGGTTTGTGTTTGGTTTGAACACTTAAGATACTTTATTTCATCACACATATATCAATGTACAGTGAAATTCTTCCTCCGCATTTAACCCCTCCCTGAGGAGCGGTGGGCAGCCACAGTGCAGCGCCCAGGGGGCCAACTAGAGTTCCAAGCCAGTACCTTGACACTGACTGTAGCAGGTTAACTAGCTTTTAGCTAGTTAACCTTCTACGTTAAGACCATCTAGCTGTGAGGCAGCAATGCTAGCCACTGCGCCACCGTGCCACCTGGTTAGTCTTGCTCTTCTGATGCGTGTTGCAATGCAGCTAACATTTTTTGTCTGTTCTTTATTCCCCCAGAAGACATGTCCCTTGTCCACGCTGCTGGCAGCGGTTCAGAGGATGTGATGCCAGGCGGGACCAACGGATCCCAGGCAGTGCTCGGACAAGCCCAGAGCCCAGACAGTCCCAGCCAGGAGAGCTACGGGTCAGACACCCCCGGCGGGAGTGACTCGGGAGTGGACCAGTCTGCCCTGGATGAAGTGGAAGTCCTTGATCTGGACGATGAATATGCAGAGGGAGACGGCGAAGACAGCTGGTTTGTGCCCTCTTATCATAAGTGTGTGTGTGTGTGTTAGAGGTGCTCGGGGGGCGATCAGACTTTTTTCCAACGATCGGGACTCATGATTTTGTCCCAATCAGGATCGGTAAATGAGTTGGGGAGCCAAATGACTGTTTATTTACTTTGACTATTGACAATTATGCCAAATAGTTTGGGTATTACCAATTCTTGCAGGATCAGGACTCTGTATCAGGACTCTGTATTGGCGATCGGGACTCTGTATCGGGACTCGGTACCGGATCGGATCAGGAGCAAAAAAACGTGATGGGTTTTAAAAAAATTTTATCCCCGAAACGCGGAGCTTAGGGTATGTGATGGTTTTGCGTGTGCTGCTGCCGAGGCAGATCCTTCGTATTAACACGATGTTTGATTTGCCCCGGATTCGGTGTGTTAATGCCCTACGGTAGGTTTATGAACTGCTGGGATTTTGCAGGCCAACACTTTCAAGATGGCTGAAATCAAGATGGCCAAATTTGAATTTGGTCTGGCCTGTACTGTGACATCGTAATTCCTACAAAAAGCATGGCTGTCTGTTGATGCCTCCATCACGTTTTGGGGATATCTCTTTTATTAGTCGGCACTGACTACATAGTGCTAGTTAATATTTCCTTCATGTTTCGCCCAAGTGAAACAAGTTAAACTCTGGGGAACACTGTTAGAGGATATCAAAAAGTCAATTGTCTTTGCAGATGGTTTCACAATGGTTTCCCCTGATTGCGTCATTGTGCCTGGGACTAGTGGCACCACCCCTCACAGTATCGGCGTCAAGTGGGTTTGCATGCGTATGTGTGTGTGTGCGGTTGCGCTGATGATGCTCCGCACGACAGGTGTGTTAATTCTAGGTATGCACTGATGCCGTTTAAAAAACAAACAAAAAAAAATGATACAAGTACGATTACAATAATTTCAATACTCGCTGATACCGAGTACTACCGATTACCCCGCCCCCTCCCCCCACACACACACACAAAAAAAAAAGCCTATCTATATCATTTGATATATTATTTTGACATGAATGTAGGTCATAGTATAGGCAGCACCGCCTCATCTCACAGTAGTGGTATCGGTTCATGGTAACTGTTTGACAAGTACGAGTACATAAGTGAGTATCTGGGCCGATACCCGATATTGGTATCAGTGCATCCCTAGTTAATTTGTTTATGTGCCTGCGCGAATACATCGGCAATTGCCGATTGGTAGACTCTGGGAATATCGCCCAACATTGCTGGGGAATGGGACACTGTGTACAAGGTGATAAGGCAAAGGCCATATGCGCAGTGTCTGACACACAGAAAACGCTGTACATTACGCACTAACATGCAGTCATAAAAAAAAGCATAGCACCCATAAAAACGCTGCCATAAATGACGTAATCTGCCCACAATACAAAGCAATAGTGTTACGCAGAGAGGTATCTACATTGTTTGTGTAAACAATCAATACCAATTTGAATGATGATGAGACGATGACTATGCACTAAAAATGATACAATACACTTTGTCCTTTGGCGCAGTCGGTTGGACCGCTTAATCCAGCCCATACACTCTGTGCATGCCGTGAGATTGACTTCTGTATCCGGGCATGCTGCAGGTCTGCTTTCCTCATAGACTGTATCTAAAAATGGACACCGTATTTGTTTTGATGTCCGTTCCTACTTCCGGGTTGGTATGGGCCTCAGGTTGGTGGAGCCTAGTCTCAAAAAACTGAGGCCTATGGGAATTCCAATACAAATATTCCAATCTTGGCAGCCTGTTTTAACCTGTTTAAAAAGCTTTCCTAATAGATTTTTTTAAGTATATTGCTGGAATAATTATCGGTTAAGTGTGTGTGTGGTGGGGGGGTGTCATAATTTCACAAACGCGTCAGATTTGGCGTTTTTTATTTCAGCTCCCATAGCTTCCCATTTATTCTGACGTTGTCGTTGGCGCCCCTAGCGGACAGTACCACCAGAAGAAGTGGTGTGTGGGGTGTCTCTCTCTCATATACTGTATAGCTCTCTCCACCGCTCCTTGTCCCGGATATACGGGCACTTTCAGCAATGACCGTGTGCAGTCTGCGGCACAACCTGAGTTTGTTCACAGCAGTGGGATGACGTCATGCACGGTGCGTCTACTTTATATACAGTCTATGGCTTTCCCGCTCTCTCGCCTGTCAATAAAGATGAAAAATGGCGCCTGCGGCCAAAAAAAATGCTTTTTGTTAAAAAACAAAACAAAAAAAACTTAAAGACAATGCGCTACAAAGCACAAACACGTGAAGAGTCAAGACTCGTGAGTCATGCTGCATGTCTCCTGCCCCTTCTTCGCCCCTTTCCAGCTAATCCTGAATAAAGCTGAAAATGGTCCGAATGGACAAAAAAAATATTTTGAAAAGATTATTTGTTGCGCCAAATCCTCGTAATTGCATGTCCCCGTTGGAAGTAATTAGTTGAAATAAGCTGACTTTTTTCTTTTTTACTACAAATGACAGAATCTAAATAGTGTTATTTTAAACTCAAACTGTAGAATCGTATTATGCTCATTTGGACAACAATTAACATGTGGCCGGTGTTTGGCGACGCCTTTCGCGACTTTTAAACTTATGTAAATTGTCAAATCAGATTTTTCTGGGAGCTTTCTTGTGCTGCGTGCGCTGTGGTCTTGTGCCACAGCGATTGTGTGCGACAAAGACTGTGTGCGGCTACCTCTTGGCGCAGCATCTTTAACGGCTATGCCATGGGGCCAGCTAGAGATTTTTAAGCAAAATTGTACAGCCCTAGTTGCTAATGTGTGTGAGAGCTGCGGAGGAGGGATGCAGATAGCTGGTCAACAGATCGTCTGTGGCGCCCCAACGACCCTCCAGGGTTACGGGATAGAGAGAGATAGAGAGATAAAGAGAAGTGAGTTGCTAAAGTACACTGGTCGATGTATTTCACAGTATGTATAACCTTCTGAGGTCCATAGAACTGCAGCATGCATACAACACCCTAAAGCTCTGTGTTTTAACTAATGAGAATGCATTTTTCTGTCCTCACAGTGCTGTTTGGACACCTTTTCAAATTAATAGTCTTTGCCTTTCATTTGGATTTTCTTGGAAACGGGCGAACGCTAATCTAGAGTAATCCACTTTAATAACACTGCCTAGACTGAAATACTGCATGGTGTTTGTGTGTCTGTGCGTGTGTGTGTGTGTGTGTGTGTGTGTGTGTCAGAGTCTTTGTGTGAGTGAGAAAATGAGGGAGTGAAGACTGTTTTTAGACCTCAGCGAATGAGTGTGGGAAGCTGTGTGTTACTGTGTGTTATGTATAGAACGGTGGTGTTGTGTTAGTATATGTGCCATATCTTGTCAGATTGGACTGTGTGTGACAAAAAAATGTATGTACGTGCGTAATGAGGTCATGTACACTCAATGGCATGCGCGCATGTTGGGCGAAAACAGGTAGTCGATTGTTCTCTGACGGACTTGCGAGTTGCGATACTTGATAAAACTGATCACTGAACCGAGGTTTATCAGTATTGTTGGGGGGGTGAGAACAGCCTTCTTTTTCTTTTTCAAGTAATTTTTTGGGCACAAGCGTAATTTTGCATTTCTATCGAGTGTGAGGTTTGGGGAAAGGGTGCTGGGAAGCTGACCTGCAGCATACTTATGCCGCAGATGGGAATCAATCTCATGACAGCTGTGTGTGCTGTGAGACGAAGCCACAGGCACAAGAGTGTATGGGTCTGCATTAGGGATGCACCTATACCGTTTTTTTTTAAAAAACCGATACGAGAACGAGTACAATAATTTCAATACTCGCTGATACGGAGTACTACCGATACCCCGGCCCTCCCCCCAAAAATAAAAATAAAAGCCTATGTTTATTTGATATATTATTTTGACATGAATGTAGGTCAGAGTGGAATAGGCAGCACCGCCTCATTTCACAGTAGCGGTATCTATATCGGTTCATGTTATTGGCAACTGTTTGACAAGTACAAGTACATAAGTGAGTTTCGGGGCCGATACCCGATACGGGTATTGGTGCATCCCTGGATGAAGCGGTCTAACGGCCAGAGAGCCAGGCCTTTGCAAGACTCGATCTTGTGTGAGGTTACCGTGTGGGAAAGAAAATGTATACTTTGTAGATGACTAGAGCTGCAACTGATTATTTTGTTAGTCGATTAGCTGCTCATTATTGAAATGATTAACCGGGTAGATATTTTTATCCTTTCAAAAATCTAAATATTCACAGAAATGAATCCTGTCTACTTGAAATGTAGTAAATTTGGTTCACAATAGCCAAGAAATGTACAACAATTTAGTTGCAATTTAGCACAAACTCATAACATTTTTTATGCTAACATTTTGATGGCTTTCTTCATATCCATATATATTTTTTATCAATAATGTTGAATAATTATGAATCATATTTTGGACATTCTTAATAATTTAAGTAATATCAATTTTGTGTAGACCAATAGTTGGTGGTGGTTGCAAAAAACTGCTGACAATAACGACGATTCATCTCCTTGGCGAATATCAATTAATGAATTGGTTGTCGATTAAATTAATAATCGATTATACATTGATTAATCGACTAATCATTGCAGCCCTATAGATGCATATGAAGGCATACACACACATGCACTTAGAAATGTGTACATGTTGAGTGAGTAAAGGTAGCTGGTTGTTCTCTAGAGGGAGGATCAGCTGTTGGCCGTGTTGTGCGGTGTGTTCACATCATTAGCCACGGCGCACGCCCTCAGCATATGTGCTTTTCCTGCTAGTTACAAGGGGCTGAGCCAACCTGGTAATCCTACACAGAAGCTTAATCGGATGACGCGCGTGGCATGGATTGAAGTGACATGTGACAATACGAGTCACATGCTCCCCTGCCTGCAGCCAGCGAGACGTCATCTGTTAAACGGTCAACACGTTTTATAGTCGGTTGTCATCCAATATTGAGGCCCCAGGGTGTTAACTGTTCCACAATGCTGTAAAAGTTACTTGTTTATAGGTTTGGGACTTTGGGCTAATGATACTTTGGCTGTGTTCGGGTTTTGAAACTCATTTGATTTTTCCCAAAAATGAAATTCAGATGTATTTTTCTCTTATTTATTTATTTTTAATTTGTCAAGTTTTGTTTTTTTTGCTGAATTCAACATTATTGATTAAAAATATGACTATGAAGAAAACCATCAAAATAATATTAGTGTATACATTGTATAAAAACATTTCAAGTTGACAAGATTAATTCTGGTGTCGAGATATAGATTACATTATTTTATAAATACATTTCTTTTCACCTGGCTCACAATCTCTCTGAAAATTAAAAATAAAGAGTTTCTGCAGATATCGAGAGTGCCACTTTTTTTGCACACTGACTGGTGGTAACGTTATCATAGTGTTACATGCTGGGTAGCCTGCCATTGTAGCAGTTGTCAGGAATGGCTGTGACCTTACAAATATGTTGCTGGTTCCTGTGCTGGGATGGCCAGAAAACAGATAAGACCACAATGGCTGCACAATCTGTATCCTGCTGCTGCTGCTGCTGCTGCGGCCCAGCAAGGCAGCAACTGTGTGTGTGTGAATCGATAACGGCATTTAGCTTGGGCTACTTGTCTATCTCTATGCAGTCCCCCCACCCCATATTAGCTGTTATTTTCCAACGTTTTTTTTTTATTGAGCATTTTCTGTAAATGCAACATAACATAAAGATCAGTGCATTTTTTTCATTTTTTTACAACAACAAAGGCCATCGGCAGGAAAATCAAAGAAGCACACATCTGTACAAAGAGAATGGCAATAAAGAACAGGAGGCACAACTGTGAAGTAGTGAGGCTATAGATGACTGACATCACACATTTTAAGTCTTCTTTGAATAATGTTGTCGATTTATAATCTTAAATTGTATTAAACAAGTTTCACATTATTGAAGCATTTGCAAACACTTTGAAGAGCAATTCCCAAAATTACATCATCACTGTTCAATAATAATGTAATTAGGGCTGTGTGATTATGACAAAAAAAAATCCCAATTTTTTCTTTTTATCCTTGATCTTGATTTTCGATTTAATTTCAATTTCCTGAAAAAAGGTAAAAAAAACATCAAAACAAACAAGATTTTCATAATTCTTTTTTTTTACCTTTCTTTTGCAAACTGTGTCACCCTTTGGAATAAAGAAAAAGGAGAACTAATTGCAAAGCTTGGGATTAATATGTTAATATTTTATACCCATCTTTTTCATCAATATAACTTATAAACAAACCAAGTTATCCATAGCTCTGCTGTGATAAAATGTTACATCAGCCAGCCCTTCAACAATATGCCACAATCATTCAAGTTAAATTCCGATTTGACGATCTCCCTGTTTTTTAAACCTTCTGAGCACAATTATTCTATTTCGATTTTAAATTGATTTTTTTTTTGCACAGCCCTAAATGTAATGTACATTTTTGTTGGTCTGAAAAAGTAACATGTTCACTGCTGCATAATCTTCTGCTTGGTAATGTCTGTTTGTGTATCTGTGTGCGTTCTCCCCCACCCCAGGCTGTACGTGTCTCCCAAGAAGCAGGTGAGCCGTCCTTGTCCAGAGTCTCCCCTGAAATGGTGTCGGCAAGTCTTTGACAACCCCAGCCCCGAGACGGAGGTGGCGTGCCGCACGCTGCTCAGCCGCTTGGACCAGAGTAAGCTTTACCTACGCGTCCGAAACGCTGAACATTTCTCCCTCTCCTGCAGGGGCTGCTCTGTGTCGCAAGTCGAATTATATGTATGCGGTCGTTGGCAGCTGCTAACATGATAGGAGCGTCAATGAAACCCAGCAATATTGTAGACTGATGCTTTCTGTAGGTTGCTTCTCAGGGTGTTATCACACAAAGCCAAGACAACCAAACAACTATTGTGAAAACGCAGCTAAAGAAATTTGGGGCAAATCCATCCACCCAGTCAGAACGTATGGATCAAACAAAAAGTCTTAAGTGTTAGCCTCAAATCTCATCAGTTCATGAACCTACACTAGAGCCATCCTAAAGTTATCGTGTTAACGTGAAGGATCTGCCGCAGTGCACCCTAAAACATTACATCCCTTTCACCCCGTGTTTTGGGCATATAACAAGTTGCTACTTTTAATGTATTCTTTTTTTCATTTATTATTAAGTATTCATAAGTTATTTTTGGGCGCAAGCACCGTTTTTCATTCTTTATTGAGAAGAGATAGTGATAGGATTGAATTGCAAACTGGGAGGGAAGACATTGCCGAAAAGCCGGACAGGGGATTTGAACCTGTGGCACTGCTCGACCTATGGTCTGGAGGATGCGCTCGGCCACTGCACGCCCCCTACTTTAATGTATTCTGATTGGGATGGATCACACACACTTCACAAAAGGAGAGTTCTCTGCACTTCATTCCAAATAGGGACACCATTTGCCAAATTTGACATGGCAATAATGAAATTCCTCATTTTTATTTTTTTCCTTTTCTTCTAGAAATTAAAATCAAATTAAGAATGGAGATTTCAAAGACGACAAAAAAAATCTGAATTTAATTTCCATGTGAAATCGTACAGCCCTAATGGAAGGTAAAAGAAGTAGAGGCAGACAACCCCGCAACATCTACGAATACTCTGGACAAACCTACCGACCCTAAGCGGAACAGCACTGAATTAAACACTGATTAGGACACTTGAATTTGAATGCAACACGTGATGATTTAAAAATGTAAATGTTGGCAATTACAATGTCTGAATATGTACGTAACTCGCTATGGCATTATCTTGAGCAAACACTTTCAAACGCTCCTCATGGGGTGGCTGTAGCTCATTTGGTTGAGCAGGCATTCCATTGACTGTTAGTTGCAGACCTAGTTTGGAGTATTTGAACCAAACTAACGATTCATTTGATAATCGATTAATCCGCCATTTTTACTAATCGGCTAATTTTTCCTTTAAAATCGGAACCATTATTATCATTAATTATTATTATGAAACATTATTAAAAGTTTGCAATGTTAATATTACAAGCTTTTTGCTGTTTCACTATCTCCATATAATAGTGGCATGAAAGAGCCTACTATTACATGCTAAATTATAACATATTGGGCTTTCACGCAAGCTTACATGTTGTCTTTATTGTATTGGAGCCTTGACACTGGAAAAATTGCATTGGCAACAACATATATTCAACACGTTTGAGCAAAGAATAGGCCAAATCATGAAACGGTTATCAGCATGTGACGTTCGATTATGCGCACGCGCAGTGAACGGCCTATAGGGAAAGCTAACATGTTGTATCCATGCTAATGTTATTAGCATGGATACAAGCATTCGCCCTGAGTCCCAACCAAAGCCTCGCACCATAACCCTACCAGCGCTATCAGAGGAATGCGGGCTCGTCCGGCAGAAGCCTCAGCTGTATATTAAAATCGATAGCACGTCTCTGCAGAGCGCTGTGGGCTCGCTTCGGCTGTCTACGGCATCAGTAGCGCGTCTTTTTTGTATAATTACTGCGCTATACAAAATATTGTTTAAAAGACTTACATCATTTTGTATTAAGTTTATTTGCAATGAACAAAGCTTGGGAGGTCGGCTCCTGTAATGTAATAGTATTTGTGTACATTTGTCTGTATATCTGTACATTTGACAAAGATGAAATCTGAATGTAATGAGACCCTTTTTTTTTTTTAACCTACATTTGCAGAAACCTTGCATGGGGTGGGCGGTAAGGGGCGCGGGGGGTGTCATAACATGCGTCACCACGCCCATGGACAACCTCAACAACAGTTGGCCTCGGGGGTCTCATTATACATTTGAATGAGCAATTGTGTTCAGTTCATGTTAGCCTCGCATGCCATGTCCATGTTTCAGCGCAGATAGCCGGCCCACGGTCGCACAGTGCTACTGTGTGTGTATGTTAGACAGCATTCATCTGGACGGTGATATATTATTAGATCTGCTTGTTAATTTATTACTGTGTAAGGCTCAATATCAACATTTTGTGGGGGGGCGATGGATTTTCTGTTCGTCCCAAGGCTGTGTAAAAAAATTATTTTTGGAGTCGAAATCGGATTATTTTGTTAAACAATTCTGTTAAATCAGATTATTTTGAATTTATTATTTTTTCTTAAATATAATTAAATTTGAATTAAATTGTATTTATTTGTTTCAGCTTTATTCAGGATTAGATGGAAAGGGGCGATGGGGGAGGAGACGTCGGTGAGGGGATAAGAACATGCGACTCTCCGCGTATACGTGCTTTGTAGTGCACTCACTGTCTTGACACACTCACTGTAATGACAGACTGAGCTACTGTGGCGCACCTACATCAATGTTTTAGTAACTGATTCCGTACAGGAACACAATGAGTCATTGTGCTTTTGCTTCTGCTTGCGTTGAAAATTATAATTGAATATTTGGATGTATTTACACATATTTAAAACAGTTCATTAAATTATAGATTTGTGAAAGTATATATTTATATTACTCACATGCCCAAGAGTGATGTCTCTGTACTTCATTCTCAAAATGGGCACAGTCTGCAAAATTTGATAAAATTATTTTATTTTGATCTTTTTTTTTTCCTTTAAAAAGCGGAATCAAATGTGAAAATGGGGCTTGAGAGATGACAATCAAAATTTTGCTTTAAAATCATAGAGCCCTAGTTTGTCCTTGAAAATGTTTTCTAAATGCCGTTAGACTTGATGTCAAGCTCCCACACTTTGTGTGGATGATCTGAAAGTAGAAGAGATGGGTTTTAAGTTGCGTTTTGAAATTGTCCAGAGAAGGAGAATGGTGATTATCAGCAGGAAGATTGTGCCAATGCTTCTGATAGTTAGATTTGTCCACAAAGGTTTTTTTTCCTTTTAAGTAAGTAGGTCTTGAAGTTGGCCTAGACTTTTTGTCATAATGATCTAAAAAAAAAGAAAATGTTCCTTTATTAATTACAGCAAGTACCCTAAAGGTAGCATGGCTAAAGGTTAAAATAACGTGTGTTTGGCGTGTGCGCTATGGGCCCATTTGGGTCTATTCATTATTTACCCCACTCAGTGACCGGTGGATACACTTAACACACTGTAGCTTGAGTTACTGACCAGCACCAGTCCATTGGCCAGGCACTGCTTTACTTAGGCTGTGACGATTAGTCAACAAATCGATGACTAATCGATTTATAGAATTAGTGGGCAACGAATGTATTAAATGATAATCGATGTCCGACGATGAATTTAATCATTGTTATTGTCGACAGGTTTGTTATAGTTTTCTCCCTTGGTCCACACAAATGTATAAATTAAAAAAATGAAATATTGATAAAAAAACATAAATATGAAGAGGACCATGCAGATATTATGTAAGAAAAAAAATCAAACCAATTAGTTGGCAAATCGCTTCAATAATCGGCAACTAATCAACTATCAAAATCATTGTTAGTTGCAGCCATACTCTACACTGCACACTCCTAGACCGAGTCCTACTGGTTCCATTCAACTTGCTTTAAAGCTATAGTGAAAAAGGCATATTTTTTATTTGTTCCATAATTGAACCAAAATTGGAGTTCTATAACAGTGGAAGTAGTCCTAGTGTTTTCCAGCGAATGATCAAGGCCCTTTGCACGTATTTGTCATAGTCATTTCACATTATCACTCTCCTCCCCCACTCTCTTTCAGCATCACGATGGAAGAATATGTACTCCAGTCCCGGCCAGGCGGAGGCTGGCCCAGCAACGTCCCCCGGGTACCACAAATCGACTAACAAATCCCTACTAACCTGTGGCAGCTCAGGTACGGCATGCACCTAACACACCTGACTCTGCCTCGCCTGACAGCAAAATTGACCGTGACGGTACTGTTTTTGAATGCAGTGGTGGGGTTATAACGCTTGGTGTGTCTTTCAATGTGCTGCTGGGTTGGACTCTGACACTCTGACGTCAGCCGATTCATACCTACGGTGCCTTTTGTGTGTGCACTCACCTTGGTGCACAGCTGTACTTTGTTAGCTCTGTGGCGCAATCGGGTAGATTGTGCCACAATCTTAGGGCTTAGTCTTAGTCTCTCAGCTGTCGTGAGCTTAATTCCCATCACTGACATAAATATGCTGCAGGTCTGCTTGCCCGCTCTCTCGTTCCCCTTCACGCTAAGCCTGTCAATTAAAATAAAAATTGGTGGTTGTGCCCCAAAAAATGCTGCATTTGATTTTGCAAAACCAGATGTCGCATAACAAGGAAACATGCGGAATGAGATGGAGAGAGCTATACAGTATACGAGAGAGAGACACCTCACACGCAACTTCTTCCGGTGGTGTGAAATTATGACCCCCCTCACACAATTAACCGATAATTATCCCGGCAATATGCATTAAAAAATCACTTAGGAAAGATATTTTAAATAGGTTAAAATAGGCTGCTAAGATTGAAAGATTTTTATTGGAATTCCCATGGGGCTCGGTTTACTAGGACTAGGCTCCGCCAGCCTGAGGCCCATACCAATCTGGAAGTAGGCACGGACATCCAAATGAATGCGGTGTCCATTTTTATATACAGTCCATGATATTAAATCATCTTGCCCTTTCTACAATGACCACATAGGATGTTTAGGATCGGGATCTTTTTATTTGGCATTCTTCAGTGCAATTCAAGAAGTTTGGATCACAGACATCGACTAGCTTGCACTCCCAATCCCATTCCCGGGTGGGCACAGGAGATTAACCCATCAGTTACCCTTATCCTACCAGTCTGGACCAGAAAATCATGGAATGCCTTGGCCCAACAGTTGTCCATTCTACCAATCATTGTCTTGCATATTAAAATTCCTATCTCGCGTAGACCAAAACATAGCCAGCCAGACAGGTCAATTAGACCTAAACATGCTAAAGAGATAGCAAAGATAGAAAGCAACTGCCTGTACAATGTAGATTTGGCAACATCACTATCCACAAAGCAATAGGAACACACTATTATCTTAATAATTTCAAGGCATCGGATGGGTTGAGCTGGATGGTGGCGATGTCGCTTTGAAATCGCAATACTCAACAAGTGGTTATGGTCATGAGCGCAAAATCTCCATGTAATCTGGGCCACATTGTGAGCCGATGGGTCACTTCACTTGTGCTGCTAAAATCTCCAACAAATGTTTGTTGTTTGAAAGCAAAAGTACCGGTATTTGTTTTCATAAAACAAATGTCTCTTGACGCCTGTTGCTTGGACTTTTCCGACATCTTGGACTTCTTCAAACAATTTTGAGGCAAATTGTTTGTTTTGAAGACTGAATTTTAAACTACAACATTTCAATAATTTTGGAAACTGAATAGCATTCCAACATTATTGGTGTCCTTAAAGGCAAATGGTCTGCCAAGTGAAAAACACTGGTCTAGCCATGACAAATCCAAATGGATCCTAATCAGGGATGTCAATAATTAATCAATAATCAATTAACAGATTTAAAACATTTAATCAAATATGTGCTACAATACTTTTGATCCATATGAGCACGCTGCGCCAGCTAAGAAGAATCTTCCTTCTGTCCATAGTTGGTCGATACTCCATAATATCCCAGTAGCTTCAAAAGCATTCTAGAATTAAGACCCTTAATATTTTTAATATCATTACCACTTTTTTAAAAAAATTTTTTAAAATTGTTAGCTTGTGGATAACGTATCTTGTCATGCAGATTAACAGTCCTGTCTTGCATGGTACCGCACCATGTTATCTAGCCGTTGGTTAGAGTTAAAGTTATCTAAAAAGATTAATCGATTAATTGACTAATGACACTAATGATTAATCAAATAATGCATTGACTAAATTTTGACATCCCTATTCCTAATCATGGATATAATCTGTGATTGTGGAAGATCCTGATCAGACCACACAAGCTGTCTGATTATCATCTGTCACGGCTCTCGCTTTGTGCTCATGCAAAATAACTTGCTTGTCACCCGGTGTGCTTTGACCTCAACAACTGTTTGACTTTGCACGAAGTGTGAAACGCTTTGTGGTGGTGGTGAATTGGCTGATAGCAGTGCTCCAATTCCATCGATATGCTGATATCGATAAATGTTTTGTTTTAATATTGTTTTAATAATGTGAACATGTCTTGAATAAATGCATTAGCTCAAGAGCGCAATGGTAAATGTGACCAGAGCTTGAAAACAATTACTTTTAAAATGTTCTGTTCCGAACGGTTCAGGCAGGCCTATGTTCAGAAAGAATTACTTTTACTGAAGCGGTGTTCTGCTCCGATCCGATCCGGGAGCCGATCAGACTTTTCCTACCATCGGAACTCGTGATTTTATCCCAATCAGGATCGGTAAATGAGTTGGGGAGCCAAATGACTGCTTATTTGACTATTATTGAAATTGACAATTGTGCCAAATATTTGAGGAACTGACCATTTTTGCTGGATCAGAACTCTGTATCGGGACTCTGAGATTGGCCGATCGTTAATATCCAAGTATCGGGAGCGGGGCAAAAGAATGTGATTGGTCCATCCCTACCAAAGAACAAAGCTATTGTTATCATGTTGTCAGCATTTGCTGGTCACTGTGTGTGACCTGGCGTCTTCGATCCCACCGTCTTCCTTGAAGTCCAATACCGCCCTGGGAGAAGCCAGCATGTACTTTATAGACGGATGTCTGGCAGTCGTTTTAATGAACGTCTTCATCATAAATGAAATGTTTTTTTTTGTGTGTGTGTCTGTGTCGATGTGTACTTCACAATGACTTTCACAATGGATGCTGAAGACACAGAGGCTGTGTTACAATTTGCATACTTGGTGAAGTGCACTCCACTTTGTGCACTACGTACTTGAAAAGTACTCGAATTCCCAGCACAGAAGTGCTGTGTCCAAATGGAATACTCCGTGGCAAACCAAACATAAATGGAGGTTGTGCTATGTGACGTCATCCTCCCCAGGAATATCACCTGCTCCACTCAAGTAATGTTATTGTAATGTGTAGTGTGTGATTCATATCACATTACTGTGACAGTTCACTATGAAATGAATATAAAATACAAATTAAAAACGCACATTGATATAGCGCTGAAGCCATGGTCAACATGGCTTACAAGAAGAGCACAAGGTGTCCTTCATAATGCACTCAGTGCGCCATCCAGGGTAATTGCGGCACTCTTCATTTTGCCATTTTTGAATTGGAATTATGCACAGAATTGGAGTGCATAATGCTGAAGTGTGCAAATTGAAACGGACTCGGAGATTACAAACAAGTCCAGCTACGCATTGGCCTTCATTCAGAATTTCAGACACCGCTTTGTGAAACCTAATTAAAGCTTTTAGAGTAGTAGGCAGTCTGTCGGAAGTGGATATAATGAGACCTCAACGTTATATTAACGACGCTTCAGATTAATCCTCGTTCAGATTTTAAAGGGAACAAGAAACATTAATCGATTAATCGCCTGTTAAAATGGCCGATTTTCAAAATAATCGTTAGTTGCAGCCCTAACATATTTTAAAAATGGGCACCCAAAAAAACGACTGCTTTTCACATGTCGCCTCAAAAAATATGTCCAGGATAGAAAAAAAGATTGATCACGATCAAAGATTAAAATTCAAAAAATCATGCAAGATAAAAAATAAATTGAAATAAGTTAATGTACCCTGTGGTGCGTTCAGATATGAATGGAGGCGGGAGCACATGTTTGAACGCGTTTCAAATAAGAGGTTTATTGAAAGCCAAAATATATGAGGATGGAGAGATTAAGGATAGTTGAGGTATCTTATAGCAAGCTTGATAGTACATGTTATCAATGCAAAAAGACTCATGTTCAACACGTCTTTTCCACATGTCCATATTATGACCTACAAAACATGACCTGTTTTAGCCCGTTACGTGTGTTATGTAAGGGGCTAAAACACGTCATGTCAGTATGTGACCATCAGTGAAATGACAGACACCATGTGTCTATGAGAAATAGGATGGTGATGATATATATTAAGTGTATGCATTTTTCATTTGCCATGGCGTCTGCATTGCCTGTGTGTGTGTGTGTGTGTCGGCAGGCCTGGTACGCATGCACTCTGGCCTGAGTTCCCAGTCGTCCATTGACAGCGAGCTGAGCACCTCCGACGACTCCATCTCTATGGGCTACAAGCTGCAGGATCTCACAGACGTTCAGATCATGGCGCGGCTACAGGAGGAAAGTAAGTTGGTCGTGCAGCAACCCTGAAATATTGTAAAACATGCTTTGTGTAGGTTTCATTCAAGGAATATAAAATCTGTCATTGCAAGATTATTAAAAATCAACATTAAAGGGGCTAAATGTGAATGACCTTGCAAAAAAAAAATCAATATATGTTCTGTCCAAAAAGCTTGGCACATAGCCCTATGCGCAGACTTGTGTGTGAGTTTTTGAATGTGTAACGGCCAACAGAAGAGGGAACACATCACATTCACTTATTGCACAGTAAAAAAAATAATTGCTTGCCACGGCTGCAGTGGTACACCCACCCAAATGGGGAAACGGGAATGTGAGTTGCTCACAAAACAGGAAAGGCTCCACTGTCATTGTTGATGTCTACTTGATATCCTCCCAACATGCCCTTTGGGCCTGTGGGAAAACTCACACTCATGGGAAATGTGCCCTCCCGTCTTGTGTGCTTGACTGGTTGTAACACGTCCTCCTCCAACATATTAGCTTTGGTTTGGTATGCTGCGTTCAGCAGCTATATCACACCTTTTTTTTGTAAAATTATTTACTATTATATACTATTGTGGGTGTGCATTAGGTCTGCGGCAAGACTACGCCACAAGCTCCACGTCTGTGTCGCGGCGCAGCTCGTGTGCATCGCTGCAGTCCCTGCGACGCGCAGGCGGCGCATCCAGCGACCAGGACTGCGACAGCTACAGCTTGGAGGACGACGAGGACGCCTATTGTCCCCCGTCCTTGCATCACCCAAACCACGCACGGCCCCGGTACACTACACTCTCTCCCCGGGGCTCCCCGCGATGCCAGTCTCCGTCAGCTGCCTCCCACGAGCCTCGCAGTCAGCTCGGAGTAGGGCGTCCTCGCGGGCCGCGGCGTTCTCTCCAAGGCCCCAGCCCTGAGTTGCTTCAGTTTGCCAGGAGTGAGGGTGGGTTTTTTTTCTGGCTGTATTTATTTATGTACAAGTGTAGCTGCAAGTGATTAATCAATCGATGATAATCGGTTATTAAAATAGTCAGCAACGAATTTGATAATCGATTGATTGCAGCGAATAATCAATTCCTTGCTTGGCCCATTCTCCGGTCAAACACGTTGAATATGTGTTGTTCCTAATGCCAGCCTCCATTCTCGGAGTCATGGCCCTGCCCATTTACTTGGATACTGAACACTGTTAAGCCCCACGGCAACACATATAATACAATAAAGATAACTAGTAAGGCTGGGTGAAAGCCTAATGTTATAAGCTAGTACGGTCGAGTAGGTTCTTCCATGCCAATACTAAAAAATTGAAATGTTAGCAATAAGTTAAGATAGCGAAACGGCTAAAAGTTTGCAATATTAATATTGATAACTTTTTTAAAGTATTTTTTTGAGCACAAGTGCCGTTTTTCATTCTTTATTGAGAGGGATAGTGACAGGCACTCTCTAACCACTATGCCACGTGGCGCCCCCATATTGCAAACTTTTAATAATGATTAACTCCTTTTCCTTTCAAGTTTTTAATCGTTCCGATTTGAAAGGATAAATTAACTTATTAATCGTCAATAAAAATGGCTGATTAATTGAATAAAATAATCGTTAGTTAGTTGCAGCCCTAGAGTTCGGTTCTGATGCAAACAGACATAAAACGAAGAGCAATAAGGGGACTGAATGGACATTAATGACTTTTCCACTGCTGCTTTTATGAGCAGGTCAGTCAGGGCAGCCGTCCACAGTGGCAATCTTTTGAAAAACATTTTATAACGTAGTATTTGGGTCTGCATGTGCCAATACCAATAACTCGCCAGAAATTACACTTAATCTTTATTAACCTCAACACACTTTAAGCTTTTTCAATGCCAACATTTTTTGTTCAAATTATATCTAGGTCTAACATCTTGAAAAAAAATTTATTTAAAATGTTTTTGTCTATTCTTGAAATGTGAGGCCCATTTTAAGGTTTTCTAGGGCTGGGCGAGTTTTACGATTAATCAAGCTGTTTTATGAAATCGAGTAAGATTTCAGCAATTGGCATTTCAAATATTGAGATAATGCTGTAAATACTTAAGATTTCGACACAAGATAATAAATAAATAAGTAAATAAAAACAACACGGTTTCGGTTTCTTCGAAGCGCCGGTTTCTCCGTGCATGATGTGTGAAGGCCTCTATGTCAATATGTTTGGGAATTTGAATAAATGTGGTTGTCCTCTGTGTTTGTCCGTGCACTGCGTGTGCACTGCGATTTCTCGTAAGAAAATCTGTTCCTTCGCCTCTCAACATCATATTAATCTTGAACCCTTAAATATTATTTGTCGTTTGAAAAACTTGACAAAAAACATTTTATAAAAAGCGTTCAGCCCTATATATATTGTGTATATAGAGATATAGCGAACACTCTTAATATTGTCTCCTTCAATGTACTGTATTTGCACACCACCCTTTTTCTAAAAAAAAAGATCAATATTAAAATTATTCCACTATTATTAGATCCCTAGTCCAGTCTCGATTATTATAAAATATTATTTGTCTTTTTGTGTGTGTTTGTGTGTGTGTGTGTCTATTACTGTGTGCAGAGGAACTCAGACATAGCATGCCCAATCTGGCGCCCCGCACCAGCCTGCGCTCTCTGGAGGCGGTGCGAAACAGCCGCAGCATGGAGGCTAACCTCCAGAGCTCTGGCAACCGCATGTCTCGTCTCAACCATTCCCCTTCCTCAGGTAACCCTACCACCCCCATCAACCCTGTCGCCCAAATGCATGTGCATGTGGCTTTTACAGCCCTCCTGGAATTTGAGATTTTGTGTTTACGCGTCAGAAATTGAATGCTGCCATTTTTTTGTGCCTCTGAAACTGACTTCCGGTGTCTGTATCGCAGCCTGTGTTTGTCAATCTGTCTTACAAAACGCACAGTTTTAAAATAATCCACCCTGCTTTGCTCACAGTTCACAGCATAAATATTGATGGTATAGAGACAAATACACTTACTTACAATGTTATCACGTGTTCTTTTGGACTAATGGAATGGTAGCATTCACTCGTAAGTCCGAGGCAGATGAGTAAACAGAACGGGTTGCGCATATTCTTAAATCGTGAGTTTGTGGGCCTCAGTTTCACACTAGAGTATTTGGGTGTGGAATAGAACACCGCAAGTTACCACCACCACCCTTTTAACGTTACCACCACTCCCTAAATAATGCAGCAGGCCTGTTCTCCCACTGAAATAGAAAAATTCAGAAATAAGTCACTGGGAGCCCCATTCATTTCATCGGATTTGAACTCTAAGAATGAGGCAAATTTATAGACAAACTACCCTGCAAGTAGGTAGATGGTGGTCAGGGAAAAATTCCCGTGGCCCAGCATAGGCTCAACTCGCTTGAAACAAAATCCGAACTATGCTACGGCGAAGGCGGCTCTTTGCACCTCTAGGGTCACAATAGATGGATTGGTGGCCGATGGTGCCGCACCTTTCAAAAAAGATTTTGCTCGAATGCTTTTCCACCAAATGTTCTGTACAATCATATACATAATGGCACATAATATAAAGAAGAGGAGCTGTCTTTCGCAGACAGGCGAGTTCAGGCTTTTGTAGTAATTACAAGTTCATTTTAAATGATGTCTACTTTTCAGAAACGATTATGCATGGTGTTATATTACGATTGTATAGTGACAATGGGTGGAAAATTTTAACTGGAGCGCAATCATAGGCTGCACAATCAAGATTATTCAGTCTGATTTTCTCTGACTTTTTACTTGTACCGAGTAGATTTTTAACACAATTATCTGTACTTCTACTCCTTACTTTTCCCAAAACGGGATTGTTACTTTTTTGAGCACAGATGGTAGCGAATGAGCCAATAGGGGGCGGTAATGCCAACAGACGTTAATTTCAATGTTCGGTTTTAACACTTTTACTTTGTACTTTATACTTTCAAAAATACTTTTCAGTAATTTTCAGAGCCTGTACTTTTTACTCTACATATAGTACATATATGGATCAGTTCTTCGTAGTCGTACTCGTACTCGTTGTTTCACAAATGTTTTTTACTTTGACTTAAGTAAGAAATGTGGGTACTTTTGCACTCTCCTCATTTGAGAAGGATCAGACGTCTGACCAGCAGTGTGGAGAAGGCCAGGGTGTGGTGGATACAATCCGGCTAACTGCATTACAAAAGGTCGCCAAAACCACTCGCACAAACCACTCAGTCATCGAGAAGTGACGTCACTAGCCGTGGCTGGACCATATTTATAGACACTCATTGGCTTGTGAAAGCTGTAGAACTGCAACTGATTAATCGATGATAATCGATTATTGAATTAATCGGCAATTAATTTGATAATCGATTAATTGACAGTGATTCATCATTTCCTTGTTTGGTGCGCCCTACGCTCAAATGTGTTGTTTATATGTTGTTCAACATTTGTTCAATTACGGGTCAATAATCCTTCCGATTTTGTGCTTCGTAGTAGCACAGTCTTAAGAGTGCGTGCACTACAAGCACACTTATGGCGCGGTAGCGCGAAGAATCGTGGGTTCGTTCCACTCACCGACAGATTTACCGCATGTCTGCTCCCCCTTCTTCACCCCTTTTCCAGCTAATTCCGAATAAAGATGGAAATGGGACGAATGAGCCGCAAAAATGCATGAAGAAATAATCGTTCAATTTTAAAGGAAAAACTAAGACCGATTAATCGGCAGTAAAAATGGCTGATTAATCGATGATCAAAATAATCATTAGTAGTTGCTGTAAACACAACGGCTGCAGCTGGGAGGGGGTGTAAACACAACGGCGCAGCTGGGAGGGTTTTTTTTTTTTTAATGTCATCAATTTCTAACACGTCTTGATTTGCTATGAACTACAGCTATTCAACATACAATATAGTAAATCCACTCTAAATTCCTGAACTGAACAAATAACTTATTTACTGTATTATTTTATTGAGATTCTTCCAACTTATCTAGTAGGGTATTATTTTTTGATAACTAAAAAATATATATATATATAAAAAAAATATGAAAACGTTAATACAATCATTTCAACAACATGCTCCAAATGTTTTTAATTTAATTCAGTGTGGTTTGAGGTTATATTATGAACTTAATATGAGCTGCAGTTTATATTAAAGCATATGTTGGAAAATTTAAAACTAATGCAAGGGTGTCCAATTCTCAACCCTGATGAAAACTCGTAATAAGATGATCTCTAATTTCTTTTTCTTTCTTTTTTATTTTTTTTAGAAATTACTATTGGTACCATTTTGTGTAAAACATATTATCTAAATAGGTCATTAAATAAATACATTATTTAAATAAATAGAATGTCATTCAATTTATATAGAAATATTTTACATATGTTCTTTCACTCATTCATTGTATTCATTGTTCATTCATTGACAATAAAGAGTGCAGCGAACTGATAAACCACATTATTACCTGACGTTGTAAAACAAATCTGCATGGTTTCAGATACTTGGGCAAATTTAAAGTGTAGCCTCATTTTGCAAGGCCAACTGTATACACGGTGGCGGCTCTGGTTTGAATATTTCCACACTAGACCACATGCCGAAATGTTGAGCAGTTGTCATTACATTTGTTTTGCAAGGAAGTTGCTATTGCACCGTTCCGCTCTCCTCTCATGTCTCAAACCCATGTGTGGAGGCGAATCGTGGCAGCGTTGCTACGTCACGCCGTCCTTAAATCTTAAAAGTTTTTTCCAGAGTCTTAAATTTTAAAAAAGTACCGGTTCTCGTATGACTGTACGGTACAAGTACTGTATACTGTGCGAGACATGTGACAGCCTTATTCATAGTTGAGTTAGGTAATCAAAAAAAGTTATTTTTTCGATTTGCTATCCTTGAGCTTCTATGTGGATTTCCCCTACTCCTGTTTCTATTGTGCATTGCAGTTTTACTGTGCACTTCTATTACTTGCCAGCGGTTCCTTTTTTCTAGAGTCATTTGTTGATTGAGTACTTTACAAAGGTAATATTGCATCATCAAATACAAGTATATTTTGAGTGCATTGTCAGGTATTTATCAATAATTCATCAATCACTGTCAAGTCTTTCAAGGTGTTTTTTTAAATAAAAAGTGTGTTTTCAAGGTGTGGAGAAGGAGATGGGGCATTTTATTTTAACTGACTAACTTCTAAGTTCTTTCTGTTGTGTAAGACCAGATTAAAAAGGGAACATCTTTATTTTGTGTCGCACTATCTGACCGTGAAATTTGAAGCTGTATATTGTGTTCTGTGAGCCCATGCGGGCTGGGTTCCGTCTAAGTAGCACGACACTAAAATGAAAATGAATTAATTCATATTTATCTTCATACTAATGTGGATGGAACTGGCCTGACTTGTCCTTGTTACAATATGCCCAATACCATACCGTTTCTTCTTGTCTTCCTCTTTTTTTTCTTTTTTTTTTTCTTGTGACTTCACACATAAATCACGCCAGCCTGTCGGCCTGTCCGATGCAGCTGACTTAGAAATGTATGGAGGTCAGTTGTCGTGTCAATCCTTGCAGGAGTTGCGTTGCATTCTGCACAGTAACTCAATGCCGGCTCCCTGTGTGGTGCCTGCTTACCGCCTGGGAGCGAGTATATACAGGGTGATCCCCTTGTGGACAGAGGAACGAGAATGACTGCTTTTGACCTCCTTTTTTTAAAATTCTCTATCTCTGCGTTTGCCACTGATGATGTAGGGATGCACCGATAACATTTTTTTAAAAACCGATACAAGTACAATAATTTCAATACTCGCCGATACCGAGTAATACCGATTTGCGTTAATATTTTTTATCTCGGCTCCCATAGGATCATTCATTCTGACTCTAGCGGACAGTACCTCTCTCTCATATATTGTATAGCCCTCTCTATCTCTCCGTGTGCCGGATAGATGGGTACTTGACGGTACAATGACGGCACGCACTCGGCGGCACAACCAAGTTCAATCGAAGCAATGGGAGGACGCCATGCACGCTGCGTCTACTTTATATACAGTCTATGGTATTTCTTCATGGGCAATGTTATCTCCGTAAATAAGCAGTCTATGGAATGAGGTCTACACGTGGTCAGGGTCAGCTAGCAAGAGAGATATACTTTATTTACAGACACTGGGACACACACGCAGGTCATTGTGATGTCATGATAGTTGATTCCCACACAGTGTTCAAAGCTATGTACAATGGACACACAAATATTGTTGAACGCAACATTATACTATTATATTTGCCTCAATTCAATTCTATTAATTACCTCTAAGCACTGATTACAAATTCTCAATTATTCAGATAAAGAAGCACAGTAGTTTCTCAACTACCAGACAGGGTGCAACAAGATCGCCAGCCAAAGCTTTATCATTGGTTCAGTTCATGAAACATATTTTCTGTAAATATCTGAAACTGAGTATGTACTGCAGATAATAATAATGAACTTCCATCCATTGTTACGCCAGGTATCACAAGCAGCCGGCTGCACGCAACCAACGGCCAGTCGCCCCTCGCCATGCGCACACCAGTGAAAGCTGTGCACCCCCTCAGCTCCATGACCACCTCCCGCCAACCCACCCGGGGCCTGCCCGTCATCCAAACGGCACCGGTGGGCTCAACCCGGGTTCCATCGCCGGGTGCCTCCAATGGGAGGCAGGCTTCCAGCAGAGTGCAAGCCGCATCGGCCACGAGAAGCAAGCTCTCTCAGATAACTGGCAGGAGGTGAGTTTATTTCTTTTTAAAGTTATTTTTGGGCGCAAACACAATTTTCTTTTTTAATGACGTGTGTGAAGGAGGTGGACGAGAGAGTGGGGAAGCAGACCTGCAATTAGGCGTTATGCCGGAGAACGGTAAACAAACTCATGACAGCTGCGTGTGCTGTGAGACTAACGCCGGGTTTCCACCAAGAAATGCGCCACGCCGACGCCCAACAGCACCACGCCTTTGTACCTGCGCACCTGCGTATTCGCTTTGTTTCCTTCAGCTTGCACGCAGAGCGCTGAGCGCAGTGCGCTGAAGGCTGTGGGACACATTTGGCGCGATAGTTGGCTTTGCCCAGAGCACCAGCAGATACGTCACTTTCCCTTTTCTCTAGCCGGTTGTGTGTGTGTGTGTGTGTGTGTGTGTGTGTGCGTAATATGAGATGGAGAGACCGAGGAAGAGAAAGAGAACACGCAGTGAAAGTCGGCAGTGTAATAATAATAAATAAATTAATAATAATAATAATAATAAACCTGCGTGTTTGTGTGTGTGCGCGCGTGTTCTTATGTTTGTGTGTGGTGCCGTCCCGTTTTTGAAACCGCTGTGCAAGGTGACGTGCTATCCTTTATTTGTTAAGATATAGAGGTAAATTACTTCATTTAGTCGCATATACATATACGTGG
>OMKY01221025.1:0-11323 GCA_900302395.1 Bregmaceros cantori
GGGGGAATAGAGAGTGTGTATGTGAGAAAGGGGGAGAGCGATAGGGAGAGAGACTATCGCGAGTGAGGTTCAGTGGGTTACCCACACCTGCCTCAATGGCGCTGTGAATTGGTGGTTTGAATTTCTCTACCGTCAGATTTCACGCATGTCTGCTTCCCATCTTCAAGTGTTTCTGCTAATAATCCTAATAATAGAACTTGGAAAAACAGCCTTAATGGGCTGGGGAAAAACATTTTAAAAAAAATAGATTAGATAGACATTACCTTAATTTTGAAATGTATATAGATTAAAAAATAATCTATGCCCAGCTCTAATAAATAAATCTATATATATACATATACATATACATACATACATACATACATACACACACACACACACACACACACATATATATACATATATACCCTTATACACATACACACACACACACACACACACACACACACACACACCTGCTGCTGTTGAAGATGCACTGGCTGGCCTTGCTGTAGTTGCTGCTGCTGTTGTTGTTGTTGTTGTTGTTGCTGCTGCTGTTGTAGCTGTTGTTGTTGTAGCTGTTGTTGCTGCTGCTGCTGCTGCTGCTGCAGCTGCTGCATTTGCTGTTGCTGCAGCTGGTGGGGGTGCATCGGAGTCTGGCCTGGAACAGGAGTCTGGCCCATGGCCATGCCCTGCTGGCCTTGCATGTGCTGCATTTGCTGCATCTGTTGCTGCTGCTGCTGAAGCTGTTGTAGTTGTTGCATTTGCTGCTGTTGCTGCTGTTGTTGCTGCAAATGCTGCATTTGTTGTTGTTGTTGTTGTTGTTGCTGCTGCTGCTGTTGCTGCTGCTGCTGTTGTTGTTGTTGAATAAACTGCATGGGCACCTGTTGCAAGACTCGCTGTTGTTCTCCAGGTTGGCCAGGGAATGCTGTATAATCAGAATAAAATCTTTGTTAGGCAAAAATTGAAGATTGTCTTACAATAATCGCACTGTTATTTATATAATGGTCATCTGTATTTGTGAAAAGACAAGATAATTAGTTACCCCCAGGTCTGTTGGGAAAGTCTGGGAGCTTAGGACCAGAGGTGTCCATACCCAGACTGTGGCTGCCACCCATACCTGGAAGGTCTGTGTCGTCAAGCCCCGATGACCCGTCCAGACCACTGTAGAAGGCAAATCACAATTTTCACAATTAGGCGAATACATAGTCAAATCATCTGCGTTTTAGTTGGTTCTCGATAGATTTGCTACAGCAAGCACATATCAACATGAGGTTCCACTCCTCGTGCTACATATTCTTTGCTGCAATTTAGCCTATAATTCCTATGACCTTTTACTGCTATATTTACAGTACCTATATTGATTCTAGTGGATGTGGATAGTATTTGTAGCTAGGCTTGCTGCTACCTATTGACAGTGGGCTGTATGTGTGTGTACGAGTGGTTTATGTCCCGGGGAGTGTTTGTACCGATGCCATAATTTCACTATTGGGAAGAACATATACAGAGAGCGCTCTGCTAACATCTTCGAAGACTGGCAACGGAACACGCCTGGTGCCGTGTCCATTGTTCAAACTCAACTACCAGTGTTTTACATAATGGTTCGGAAAATATATTTCATAACTAAATCACAGGCTAATTTCTTAGCTAGATTACATGTAACATTAAGTTTCATTTAAAAACATTACGAAAATACGAGAAGAGGGGGAGAGAGATATATGATGACACATGTAGACTGTGGATATTGTTCAAATGAATTGAATCATTGAACTGCGTTAGCCGTCAACTCAGTAAACTCATGACATGAATCACTTCATAATTCAAAAAATATTCATACATGAGGGGGTGGCAGAGTGGTTATAAAGCACACCTCCCAGACCACAAGTCCATCACAGTCACACCCCCCCCCCTCCTAAACCTATCATGTTTTCCATGTCATAGTCACCAGTGCCAGACACAAACCATTAACATATAGTATTTATCAACTATTAAGTGATGAGATTTTGCGGATTTTGATTTTTTTATGGATTATGAGAGGGCTACCATACATCCTAATCAAGTTTTACTAATGCTTAGACGAACATTAACTAATAGTGCTTGCTAACGTGAGATGAGAAAGATAATAGTTGACTCGTGATTAAAAGAGGTTTACCATACATCTTAATAATGCTTAGTAGAAGGGTGAATCACCACAAACAAATAATTTACCAATAGTGCTTGTTAATGATCAGTTGACAAGAGATAATATATAATGGTTAACTCGTAATTAAAACATTAACTAATGATAAAATAATGCTTAACAAGGGGTTCTTATTATGAAGGTTCACCCATTATTTTTCATAACATATGTGATAGACCTAAATTACCTAGTTCAGGGTTTTCATCAAATTTTACAGATGCATGGTCTGTGTTGCCATGTTCATTATTTGTGTGCTCCGACATGATTCCATGCAATGTAAAAGTAATGTTTAAGAAAAAAAATGGAATTGCATTTTGCAAGAATCGAAAATGAAAGCTATGTTGATACTGAAATGATGAACAAATGGAAATAACAGTGTTGCTTGCAATGCAATAACAAGTTCAAAGTCTCCAGCGACTATCTAATAATTTACAAGGTGTTCTTAGTAACCTGCACCACATCAGACTAATCATCTTACCCAAGGCCATCCCCTTCATCCATCTTTGGCTTCTTCTTGCGGGGTGGCTTCTTTTTCTTGGGCTTTGCTTGGTTGGCTGCTCCCGGACCCTGCTTGGCGCCAGGTCCAAACTGGCTGGCGGAGATGTCGCTCTGCAGCAGGTTGACCAACAAAGGGCTGGTCAGGGTGACATCCTTGTTGACAGGGAAACCCCCTTGCTGCACCATCCCGCCTGGCATGGCCATCTGCCCAGGGAACTGAGGGTTGAAATTCATGCCGCCGTGGCCTTGGAAGTGCCCGTTGCCCATCTGCATGTGCTGTGGGTTACCCATCATGCCTTGCTGCTGCTGAGCATCAGGCAACATCTGCTGGACACCGAGTTCTCCGCTGCCGCTGTTCCCTTCACCTAGCGAGTGCTGTTGTTGTTGTTGTTGTTGTTGCTGCTGCTGCTGTTGTTGTTGTTGTTGTTGCTGTAGCAAGGCGTGCTGCTGTTTCAACTGTTGTTGAATGAGTGGGTGGCCGACAGGGAGCCGCATCTGCTGCCCATGCATACCCATAGCCTTGCAAAAAATATACACATTAGTATAGTTCATGCACTTTATCAACAACTCAATTTCCTGAAAAGATAATCATAAAGAACAATTTTGAATTCTAAGATGGAGTATTGTTTGAACTCCATATAAATCCATGGTTCCACCAATCACATTGTGTCAAATAATTTGAAAATGTAGACACTACCAGACCCTGCTCAAGTTAATCATTGTTAAAACAATTTTTGTTTTTGAACAGATTTGGAGAGAGAACGTTTTCTACCACCCAAGATTTGTACGTGTGTGGATTTCTCATTTCTATTATCCCACACTGTGTTAACCTTGGTAAATTTTTTAAATAATACAGTATAGTGTGACATATAAAAATACTGACAATACCTTGTCCAATATTGTGATTAGGGCCTTATTCTTCTACAGTGCACGTTTTAACACAACTGACTGAGGGGGTATCTGCCAGTCTATGTTTTTAAATGTTTATATATTAGCTGAAATTCCATATATAACAGTGAGTATGTGTATCTCAATGTCGTCAAACATGCGCTGTAGAAAATGTTTTGTTACTTATACACCGGTAAAGTGAAGACCAGATTTGCCATCTTGTGTCAAACCATCAAGCATTTGATGGTTTGACAGTTACCAACAAACCTAGAGCAATACAGGCTGCTTCATAGGATTACTATTATTTCTGATGAGATTGTAAATATCAGATATCATTAAAATTTCTACTGGAAATATCAAAAGCCAATGAACATGAATGTTCATCTTATATCTTTACATCTTTGATGGTTGGAATGAATATAGAACACGTGAATTCATTCATCACATTAAAAGTATGACTACCCGCTGCTAGTCATATTATGAGCAAGCAAGCTGGGCTGGATAAAGGGTTACCAATAGATCAACCATAGTTCATATTTCCCAGTCAACTCAATTATATAATATACATTAAAGATGATAAGGATTTTGCATTGGCCATTGTGAATATTGTTAAACCAGTCATGCAAATATTAGAAGCATAATAATAAAGACAAATTATGAAGTTGTACATTTTTAATCTTACCTGATTCCCTTGCACCTGCTGTTGGTTCATCTGCTGCTGTAGCTGCTGCTGTTGCAGCTGAGCCATTTGCTGCTGTTGTTGTTGTTGCTGCTGCTGTTGTTGATGGTGCTGCTGTGGTGGTTGTCCCACTTGACCCTGGAAGGCAGCCATGGGGCCTTGAACATTGGGAGACGGGCCCCGCATCATCTGTCCAGATATAACGCCTGGTGCCACTTTGGCTGCAAACGCTTGCTGTTGTTGCTGATGCTGTTGCTGCTGTGGCGTTTGCTGTTGTTGTGACTGCTGTTGCAGTTGCTGCTGTTGTAATTGCTGCTGTTGAAGTTGTTGTTGGTGCTGCAGAATAATGGTCACATTTACTTGAAATATCCACATTACAAGATTAACTGGAGAAAGACAGAAATGGGACCAAAAAAATGTAGTTGGATGACAAAACACAATCTTGGCAGTCACGCATTGGAGAGGTGAAAAAAGGTTATAGCGCTTTGTTGAGTTTGTAAAATTGATATTCCTTTGCTCTATGATTACAGAGATACACAACAGCATTGGTCATGATATGTATGTCTTCATCTATGGCAGGTGGCAATATAGTGTATATATGTGCAGACAGGAACGGTGCTAGTTAAGAATGGCGTTGCGTACCTGAAGTTGCTGTTGCTGCTGTTGTAGCAACATAGCCTGGTGAGCCTGCCCACCGACCATCTGATTCTGCCCATGCATTGCACCCTGGCCTTGCTGGGGCATCATCTGTTTGGGTGGGGTCATCCCGCTTCGACCTGGAGCCTGGAGTGGCCTGGAAAGGACTGTCTGTCCACCAACCATCTGGCTGGGAGAGGACGACACGGGCTGGGTCTGATGCGATACACCCATGATGGGTCCAGCAGCAGCAGCGGGGCCGCTCGTCTGAGGGCCCATCACATTGGCCTGGCTGTGAGGAGGTCCCTGAATAGCTGAGGGAGGGACTCCAGGTGGCTGAGCCCCTTCAGGAAAACAAACAATTTACCAGTGAGATGCATACAGCATAGTATTAACCACATTAGCTAGATTCACATGGTTTGATCTGTAAATAATACAGTTCGGGGAAGTTAGGGCGGTACTTCCGGTTAGGCTGAACGTCTAGGTCTAGCCTGAACATCACTTACGGTTTCATTTATTTTGCCGTGTCTTTGACTATTTCTCAACATGTCTACTGAGTGGGAACACACATCTACAGCATTATTTAAAAAGGACATTTGTGGTAATTTGCGATATGCTAGTGCACACCAAAATGTTCTAGTTCTTTTTTTATTTATTCACATCTCGGAACTAGCAAAGATCACCCTTGTATACAAAATCCTAAACAGGGCAGTCCCCGGACCGCTAGACAAATTCTTTAGCATAACCAACAACAATCTGGCCTGCACTCCTTGCTCACTTTTGCCCTGCTATTGCCATGCAAAATATTTTTAAAAATATGTGATTCCTTCCCCCCATCGTGGCCCTAGCTGGTAGCAGCGGGTTTTAACTTGTTTCAATTGTTTTAACCTATTTCTACCTGTTTTTAACTTGTTTAAGGAACCCTTCCGGAGTATGCATACTCCACCCATGGACATCCGAGTGAAATATAGCATCTCTGCTAAGCCTGTTTTGTACAACCATCTTTTCATATGGCATATCTCATGCTGAAATGTTCAATGGCTCTGTACTGTCTGTCCTAAAATAAAATTAATTAATTCATCAATTAATATGCGTAATATGTCCAATAAAGGCCAATAAAGGGATTCAACTTGGTCAAATTCACCATTAATTCAATATTAGGATTTATTTGCAACTTCCGACAAGCAAGAGCCACTGGCCATACCTTGATGAGGCATGGCTTGGTTTCCCTGCAGCTGCTGACCCGGAGGCCCTGGTGTTCCTGGTGTAGCAGAACCACCCTGAGCCTGGACAAAGTTCTGGTTTCCAGGCATGTTTGGAAAGCCCATGGGACGCTTCTGCAGACCTGTGGTGGAAATCCTTGTTCACTTGACAGCACACTCATTCAAATGGGTATATAGCTGGGCCCAATTTCATAACCACAACAATTAGGAATTTGTCATAATGTTAAAGGCAGTCTTCATCTTGTCTGTAACATCATAATACAACTAGGGATTGCTGGCACAAAGAATTTGTCTTTCATGGCATGGTCCCATTAGGGCTGTGCGATATGGAAAAAAAGTCATATCACAATATGGATTACTTCATATCACGATAACGATATATATATCACGATATACCCATTAAAAAAAAAAAATCAGAAAAAAAATATTTTTTGTCCGCTTTTTGTTGTTTGTAACTCAAGTGTGATCATCACCTGCTCACAGGTAAGCAGAAGGCTGACCCAGAGCCGCGCCATATGGGGTAAAGCGTTGTCATGTCGCAAAACCAAGCAGTCTTTTTATTATCTTTTTATCAACTATAAACTGCATCATAACAACGCAAAATATTGTATTAACATGTGAAATTATATCAAAAGTGTATAATGGCTCTAAAAAATGACATTATCCCGATAAACGATACAGGAGAATGTCCACGATACACATTTTTATATTGTCTTAACGATACATATCGTCATATCGTCCACCTCAAGGTCTCATGATCATGGTATTGGGAACCAAGAATTACTTTCAAAATTGTGTTATTTTTATTGACAAACCTATGCTACTCCAAGGGCTCTTTAGGATTCTATGAAGAAAACCCTAAAACTAATAACCACATAAACCTTTTGAATAATGAAAGGACCTACCTTGCATTGCCCCTGGATGAACTTGGGTGCCTGAAGGCGTATGAGGCATTCCCATGAAGCCTTGCTGCTGCATGTTGCCCTGCTGCTGCATGTTGCCCTGCTGCTGCTGCTGCATGCTAGCTTGCTGCAGGTTAGCCTGCTGCTGCACCAAAGCCGCTCGGCCCGGAGAGCCCACGGCTTGAGGGAAACCCTGCGAGGACATGATCGGCGGTGTCCCGGGGGAGCCCTGCTGGAAGGGCGATGAGGAGGAACCGGGGGACTTGGCGGCGAGACTGCCTTGCTGGACAGGTGGAGGAGGAAGTGGTGGAGGTGGCCGTGGGCCACCTCCGGGCACGTTCTGAGGTCCTTTGGGCTGAGGGGCAGCGAACTGCACCATGCCACCACCCTATGGGAAGAATTAATACATTTTATGATTGTGATTTGGCACAATGTAGTAAAGGCTACACCTTAGTTTGAGCCTACGTAACAGAATTGAACGATTTCTGCAGGGGCAAAAATTATTCTCTCCGGTTATCTAACCAGATAACCGGCTGCTCAGATTTACCAGCACCACCCCCAACACAAGGCGTTGTTGAGTGCAGCACTTAAATCCACAACTCTCAGCTAAAGCATGGGCATCTGTGGTTAATGAGAATTCTCTCAGGGAGCAGCGTAAGTGGAAATTAACACTATGTGCGCAGTGCATGAGATGTTGTGTTTTGCTTTAAGCACTGCATCTAGCAGTCAGGGGGAATGAAACATAAGTGTCAATGCAAGTACCAGTGTAGCCACAGGAAGACCTGAAGTGGACTTACACAGAGCCTACATCAGGACAGTGCAAGTGCGCGTGGACAAAGCCCAAAGCATGTTAACCATGAGGAACAGGCCCACTGGCCTCCTTGAGAAAAGGTATGGTACCTTCACACCGACTCCTCCAAGCCGACAGAGACATTGTATTTAAATGAGTCAGTCCACAGGTCCAAAAAAGTTGGGACAACTGCTTTAAATTGCTTGCCAACTCCAAAAAGAAAGAAGTATCCTGTCTGTCACTGGTAAATGAATAGATAATCCCCTTTGCCCATTTAAAATTTCTCTAATTCCTGAAAATTGTAAAGGCATTCAAGATTGGCAAGGTGAAGCCAAACAACATCACCTGCTGCAGCTGTCCTTGGCCCATGGCACTGAAAACCTGGCCTGCCTGCTGGCTTCCATAAGGGTAGGGCGGCGGTGGGTGGTTGGGTGTCTGAATCGCACCCATGGATGGCGGCCTCTGACCCATTTGGGATTGGGGCGGAGGTTTCCTCCAGGTGGGGGCTCCCTGGCCAGAGGGTGGCATCTGGTTCCAGTTGGGAGGGAGGCCCACTCCAGCGTTGGACGGGAAAGGAGGCCGGGGTCCCAGTTGTTGCTGCTGCTGCTGTTGTTGTTGTTGTTGCTGTTGGAGCTGCTGTAGTGCAGCAGGGTTGAGCTGGCGTCCAGCCTGCAGGGCCTGCATGTGGTGGACTGCCTGGGAGCCATGAGCCTGCTGCTGCTGCTGGAGCTGTTGCTGCTGTGCCGCCATCATGGGGTCCCCATCTGAAAAAGGAAACATCTCAGTAGGTCAGTCTGTGTCACACTGGGGAAAAACATAAACCTCAAGCATTCAACGTCGTTATGAATAACAAGAGTAATCTCCATTTAATTTCTACACACATTTTTGTCCAGGTAAGAGATGCAACAGTATCAGTCAGTGGGCTGCGACCTTCTACATACAGTGGCGTCTTGTTGTCATCGTGACACCGTAGCTATATCACTTCCTTGTGGCTTTTCTGCAATGTCTCGCCTCGACTCCCCTTGAGTTTCCAATTTAATCCCATCACTATCTCTCTCAATAAAGAATCAAAAACGGTGCTTGCGCCCAAAAAATAACTTTAGATTAAGAACAGTATAATTTTGTTCATTTGTACAGTACATAGGAACATAGGATATGGGAATGTAATGGTGTTGCATGCGTTGTCGCCACGGCAGATGCTTTGTGTCAACATGATAACTTTTGGACCAATCCATGGCTTTGTCCAAGATTCTGTGTTAACTCTTTCCCTGCCAATAAAGAGAGTCTTGTTTTTTTTAACATGGGCCTAGTTTGCCAAAAACGTGAAAAACGAGAATTTCCGTTTTATTGTTGTTTTCTAACCTAGACAACCTAGGCCATGTTCTGACAAAAAAATAACTTTCCTATGTGTAGAACATACCCAAAAGTAATCATAAATCCACACCATCACCAAATTCCAAAATCGATCCAACAAGCATAGATAAGAAAATAACGTCGTTATATTGGGCACGCCATGCACCACTGTCTGCTTCCCATAGCCGAGCAGTATGACGTCACCACTGCTACAACTTCCTCGACTTCACCAGTGGGCATTCTCGGAGTCTATGCAAGTTATGGTGGAATAAAAACACCTTGAAGAAACTGATGAAGAAATAGATAATGCTTCTGGCACCAGTCGGGCGCGTCAGCCGTTGCTGCTGCTGCGCCCCCCGCCCCCACAGCACCAAGCCGCCGACACACGATTTAGGAGGCGCAAGAGGGGCAACAGAGAGCTGAAGGTGAGTCATTCAACTTGTATAATATAACGTTAGGCGATCTTGGATTTTTGGCCTTGTGTATTGTTTGATATCGTGTAATGCTGTCAGGCTCGTACGGACGCAAATCCATTTTTTTATACTCGTCTGCGTTCAGCCGCGCAGCCGGCTCCCCGTGCCGGTTTATCCCGAGGCCGGATTTACCGTGGGGGGTGGGGGGATCCGGCGAGGGACACTGGACGAGAACCGCGAGACCACTGCCGGAGAAGAAGAAAAAAATACAGCGGGAGGAGACCGCTCGTTGGCACGGTGGAGCGCATGGATTGTCCGTCTGGCTGTGCGCCTCGTCAAGCCTATGTGGATGTGATCTAATGTGGTTTGATGTTGCGTAAAAGTATACGCGCTCACTACCAACTCCCAAAACAGTTTGCACTTGCAAATGTGCGTGGCCCGCGTAGGCAGTCGTCACCACAATTGCATTTTATTGCATTTCAAACTTTCAAATGTTTTTGCACTCGTCTGGGTTCCGCTGCCCGCACTGTTTTGCCAGAGATCGGCACGGGATGCGCATTGATTTTGTAGTAGTATTTTTTATCATCATTGTATTCATGTTCGATAGACCATAATATATATTCCTATGTCCCACACAGGTCCGTGCACGGAGGAGGAGCGAGCTGCAGTGTGCTCCATGAAGGGAAAGTGTGGTGTGACGCAGTATTGCTGTTCTGCATGCCAAATGGCATTGTACGCAGGGCATCGCTTAGGCTATACCACACCAAGTTGGCAAATGTCACATAAAATCGGAACTTTTTTGTCTCCATCAGCCCTCCATTTTTATATTGACTTTATATAGTTTTCATGCTGCTACTATGTCCGTGGTCATGTATTCTATTTTCAAATGGCACAAAGTGCCTGTTGTTGTCCAAGTTTTCTAGCCTACTATTTTATAACACATAGAGGTTGAAAACAATGTTGAAATAAATATCGATGCTGGAATGTGTAATCTGTTGTACTGTTTATTTTCTATGGATATTTTTCCATTTATCATGTTCATTGTCAATTCAGTCAAATCGTTAGTGTGTAACACATCAGACTGTTCATAGGTTCATGGGGTACCGTTTCCTCTAATGGGGTACCATTTCCTCTAATATATGAACAAATCTGCTGTTACTAACAATTACTATCAAAAGTTATTTTTAGAATTGTAAGATTTGCTTTTGGTCCAAAACTGTCAAATTACGCTTTTGTGTCAAATCTGGGTTACCTGCTGGTGGTTTTTCTCAAATTTTTCATCCATAAATTTTTCATCAATATTTTATAACCTCCCCATTTATGTTGAAGGCAATGTTGGAATAGTTAATAATGATATCATTTGCAATCTGTGTTGTACTGTTTATTTTCAATGAATATTTTTCTGTGAGTATTTTTCATGTTTTTGGTCAATTGAATCGAATCGTTTGCATGTGGCACATCAATATCTGTTCTGTGATATGTTCACAAGGAACCCTTTACACCAATATATGAATATATCCCCTGTTGCATTAGTAGCAAAAGTTATCCAGGCAAATATAAGGTGTGTTTTTGGTCCAAAACTGTAAGAAATTACCCTTTTGCATCAGATTTGGGTTGGTTCCACCCCCTGCTGGTGGTTTTGTGAATATTCAAACATAATGTCAAAACACTTTGGGATGTTGGGAAGAATTTGGAACAAAAATTTGTGTTGTCTGATCAATATTTGGGTGTGAAGTCAAACACTTCACAAAAGTGCCAATATCTTGGAAACAAAGTTTCCAAC
>OMKY01221035.1:0-12177 GCA_900302395.1 Bregmaceros cantori
GCTGTGTTGTCGTCGTTATGCAAAATGTGTTTGTTTTGAAAAGTTCTCTTGATGGGGTGTGCAGTGACAACATGTAGCAAGTGGCGTGGACAGCAACTTCTCACACAGCACATGCAAAGAAAAGCATTTGTTATTGCAGAATCTAGTAATATGTAATTACAGAATCTAGTAGTATGTAATTACTGAATCTAGTGATATGTAATTACAGAATCTAGTAGTATGTAATTACAGAATCTAGTAATATGTTATTACAGAATCTAGTAGTATGTAATTACAGAATCTAGTGATATGTAATTACAGAATCTAGTGGTATGTAATTACAGAATCTAGTAAGGATAGTCGCATCTTAATTCCAAAAAATAAGCTTGGAATTGATGATTTACAGTTTTTTTTTTATGAAACAAAGAAATAAATCTTATATGTTGTAAATGTGCAGACAGCAATGCCCATTTCTGCAGGATCACACCTGCTTGCATACCATTTTGAGAGCACCATTGTGCAGCAAATTTCTATTCAAAAGTAATGGAATGCAATCTTCCACTTTTAAAATGTGTGAATGGGATTGTGTTGCTGATTACAATTTTTAACGAGTAACTTGTAACTGTAAGGAATTGCGTTAATTACACAATCGAAATAATTTTAGTCAACCCTGGTTGTCACACAACATTTGTTTGACAACATTGAGGCTTCACGATTATGGAAATACTTTTTAAAAAATATTATTCAGCTCACAATTGAAATCATGATTATGTAACAATTAACTGAATTGTATTGCACTTCTTTAAAAAACAAACAAAAAACAAACTAAGAATGCATTCTGTAAGGAATGAACAAAAGAAAACTGAAATACATTTGTCATATAGCTGTAGCGAGTGGTATGAACGTCTCTTGGCCGGCCAACAAATGTTAAATATAAACAAAATGGATTTGAAATGCAATTATTAGTAAAAAGACACAACTTGTGGCAAAATTTGCGATCAATTAAAATTCAATTAATCGTGCAGCCTTTCAATTAGAATCAAATGAATTGTGCAGCCTTACATCACATTTATCTAACAATGATTGCTGTCAACACGATTAACAGTGCCATGGAGTCCCATTGCTGCATGTTTTAACTGCACAAAAAAAAATGTAGGTAACGGTCGATGTCGGTCTCCCAAATGTAAAAGGCTGGAGAGTCTGCGTCCCCCATGGCGAGGACGTTATCTATATGTACAGTCCACTGATCTTGCATATTGAGTGAATTTTCCATTTTTAAAAATAATAATAAGGCATCGTGTAGGTGTTGTGAAATAGGTTTGAGAGCATGATTGTACCTCAACATCAGACCTGTATCGTTATGTCACCTCTCCACAATCAAGGGAGAGGGTCGGTGGGGGAGGGGGGCACAGGCCAGTGGGAGGCTCCAACCGACTGGATGCCCAGTGATGAAGAGACTTCAGTTCGGAGGAGTAACTGTTCAGTTTGCCTCCTTCTACCATCACTGACACGTAATGGGAGACGTTCTGCCCCACGTCCAAGAAAAAATCTAATAAAATTGGTAGCGTGTTCACCCTGGACACTTTAAGTCCCATTTGTTTTTTGGTATTAAATGAGATATTTGGGACTGTTATCAACTGGAAGTGATTTCCAGTTGCATCTCATAGATGTGTATTAAGCGCTTTTCTCTTTATATAGACGGCGCTGCCAGTTCAACGCTTGGTGTTGCAACAATCAAGATAATTTTCAAGTGTTACCTCAGCAGCAGCAGCATCCTTTCAAAAATGACTCGCTCCCCCTCGTTTTATCGTCGTTCCAATCTGACTGGAAACCAGTGAACAAGACTCGAGTCGACTCTTGAGTTTCTTGAGCCTGCTGCCTAAGAGTCTCAGAGCTATCTTTTGAGGTAGGGTGGCGTTGTTTAGGTGTTCTGGTGCCTTCAGAACATCCTTCTGGCCCAGAGGTCTGGATCACAGTGGGGAATGGTTGGCTTTCTTGCTGTTGTAGATTATTTTAAACTTGGTTTTATCGTCCCAACGTGGCTCAAGTCTCTTAGTGCACTACTGCACTTTTTGTGGTGCTACATGAGTTCGGCATGAACTCTAGTCAATACATGAATATATATTATATACTAAAAGCTATAGGAGCAGAATTCTATGCTTTTTTTCTGCTCCCCTATATTGTTATTTTATTTCATCTTTCATCCTCCCGTCTTCCCAAGTCATTCCTTTTTGTTCCTTGTCCCAGGGCCATCCAATTCTCTCTTTTCCCAAAGATAGACCATCAGGCGTAGTCTTCACTCCATAGAACTTCTTGCCGTGCTATTTTGCTTTTGAAGGCATTGTGTGGGTGACACAATGGTCCATTGGTGGTGTATAAGCAAAGTGGGACATGGTGAACCAAATTGCATGCAAGAAATTCAAGGTGATTCCAATGTGGGCCTGTGAGTCTGGGATGGGCGTTTGCTCAAGTAACCTGGAAATATAAAACCAAAGGTTTTTGGGTTATTTTTTGCCAAGGACGTTTTTTTTAAAAAACAACCCCACAAATTTTGCGTTTTTATTTGAGACATAGGATAATTAAAATGATACTTATTTGTTATTCAAGCTGAATAAAGGGTTTTTAAATACTTCGACAGTTCCGGCTGCGGGGCTGCAGCCTTTTTCATGGAGTTGGCCGTCCTGTTGTCATGGTGACGCCATACCTATATCACTTCCTTGTGGGCGTGTTCCAGCCGGCGTTCCCGCCAGCCAGACTCCGCCCACCCCCGTGTGGGGGCCGTTGTAGGATCGAATCGCTGACGCGCGAGAGTGTACGATCCCTCTGCTCTGTTGATGGACAATTAGTTCCAAGATAGCATGACAGTGCCCGTATCCTTAGTGTAAACAGCCCCCCGCCCCCAGAGAACTGCAATCAAGACCCAAAAACCTTTATGAAAAAAACATGTTTTAAAAATGTATTCATGCAAAACCATGCAGCCCTAACTCCTGATTTCTTGCATGCAATTTTTGCAATTTGTCTACTGGCTGTGTGGGCAAGCCAGTCCATGGAGTATCATATGCCAGAGGATAGCTGTTGAGATACTGCATAGTGCATTTCTTCTCTTGACGATTCCAGACTGGTGCAATGAGTCCTTCCCAGCTAACGACAAGCAGGCTGTGGGATGATTTCATGACGATTTACCGCCCACCTGGGTTAACAACTAGTCTCCAAGATAATTATGGAGGAATAGCAAGCATGTTTCTTTTGTGTGTGTATTTCAGTTTTATTTTAAAGATTTATTCCATTGCAAATTTGTATTACCTCAGCAGCGTTATCTTCCCATTAATTTGTAATCTCCTTTGAATGTTTGTGCCCACTGAAAAAAAAGAAGGAATATTTTTTCTTTTTTGCGACATTTCATCACTTGTGTGCAATATGGATGTGCCATAATGGCAATATATGTATATCAATTAAATATATAATTACTATTTGAACGCATGTGGCTGAATCCCATGTTTTATTTATCGGTTGAAAGAGTTTAGTCTTTTATTTGCACTTACAAACAAGCACTCCTTCCTTCGTCTGGGCAGGGTTCAACGAGTTCAGCTAGTACGCTGTTAGCATTTCAAGGCACGACCTGCCATGTCTCCTTTGCCCACCAGGGGGGGCTGGAGGGTTGTAGAAAATATCGAGGCTGAAGTGACTATTTCAACAAGACAATAGTCTCAACTTCAAATATATTTTCACATTGATCCAACAACTAAAAAGTGTTTTTCACTTGAGCAAAGCATTTTTTATTTGTTGATATTTAAGGCTGTAACAAACAATTAGGGTTTCTCAATATGTATTGATCTGTTTTTGGAATCAGAATAACAAATACATAAAAACATGCCTTGTTGAAATAAATTGTATGTTTGGTATTCCACTTTTCCTCAGTTTCCGTTTTCGATATATTCAGAACGACATCAATGTGGAAGGATTGCAGCAGCTTGAGAAGGAGTTTATCGATGATCCAGGCTCCCAATCTGTTCTGATCCGAGTCAAACAGAGGCTTTTGAAATTATTTTTTTTTCTCTTTTTTTTCTCTTTTTTTCAATACTTGTCGAAGTGTATTAATCATCTAGATTCATTGTTGCAGCCCTTGCAGAAATGTGCTTACCTTATCTTTCAAGGACCACTCTGCATTTTTTGTTTCATGTTTTCAAATGATCCTCTCTGTCACCCCCAACTGCTAGATGTCTTTATTCCTCTTAACCTCTTTGGCCAAGCCTATGCAGGAACGGCTATGGTAACTTTGTGCTGTGCACATAGATAAGCCAGATAGATATTAGGAAAAGGTGGTGCCACCCGAGGATCATTATCAGTTAGGTTTTTCATCGGCTGTTTTAATATTTTCTAGGAGTTGTTCAACTTGGCATTAAAAAAAAAAGATAGCTCTACTTTAAAAAAAAAAAACCCTCAAATTACTAGCTTCTTCATACTTTCACGCGGGTGACTTCAACAACTTTCCACCGCAATATATTCAGACACTAAAGACATCACTAATGATACAATGACAGTCACACTGGTTGAACCTAATCCATTCTCCCCAGAATAAAAAGGTGTAATATGAAGAACTTCTTTTGTGCAAAATGTTTAACTGCCAAGGACTTTCTTAGCCTCAGCCCGATACGTTTTCCACACTGACAGCAATTAATTTGATGCAGATACAAAATTGGCTTTGATGGTCTCTACCTACAAAATTGTCTTTGATGGTCTCTACCTATTGGCAGACATTTGTTACATGTGGCAAACCAATTTGTTTGGCCGATTGGTGTGAATCTAGTTTTCAAACACAGAACTTTTGGAGATGTCTGCCAGAATAACCAACAATGATCTCAACATTGGTCAGAAGGAGCCAACAGGAATGGAGACATCTCCTCCCCTGCAAGGCTAAGAAAGTCTTTAGTCAAGGGCTCAGTGTGAAAAGTGCTCGGCCTAGTGCTAAGTGCAGTTTGAAAGAGCCTCAGCCTAGAGCTAAGTGCAGAGTGAACTGTTCTCAGCCTAGGACTTAGTACAGTGTTAAAGATCCTCAGCCTCGGGCTAAGTACAGTATGAAAGATCCTCAGCCTCGGGCTAAGTGCAGTTTGAAAGATCCTCAGCCTCGGGCTAAGTGCAGTTTGAAAGATCCTCAGCCTCGGGCTAAGTGCAGTTTGAAAGATCCTCAGCCTCGGGCTAAGTGCAGTTTGAAAGATGCTCAGCCTAGGGCTAAGTGCAGTTTGAAAGCTGTTTTTTTTTTCTAAATCTAAACCGAAGGTGTTTTAGTCCATCACAGATGACGATGTTGTGGACTTGCAGAGTTGTATACTGACTGACTGTGTGTAGCACTTTCTGCTTTTCCATGTCCCAATGGAAAGCTCTTCTTGACCCAGTACATGTTCATAAAGAAAATAATACATGCTCTACAAAGAATGTCATCTGTTATTATTTTCTGTCGCCTTTCAATAGAGTATATTTGATTTTACTCATTTGGTTAAAATTGTATTAAAGTATAATTTATGTACATTTTGCAAATTTTAAAAATAAAACTTAATTTCCCCCTTATCTGCTGGGGAAAGGTACATTAGTTGTTTGTCATTTGTTGCTTTCTTTGTGGTTTTTGTCACAATGCAAATACACACCATAGGCCTTGCAACAGGTTTATTGAACTATACACAATATGCATATTTGTGCTTTTCCTTACGGCTACAAGGTACCGATGATAAACATTTTTGTAACATCCAACATTGCCAAATTTTAAAAGTAAAGCAGTACATTACTTTGTTACATTTAGCTTGGATTTTAATAAAATGTGAGTCCGATCAAAATAGCTTGAATGCGTTCCAGTTTTAATTTTCGATTTTCTTCAGTTTAGCGTGAATTTAAGCCTTATAAATATGGATAGTCTGTCTCAAATTGGATGTGGTGTCTCATAAAAAGTTCTGCTGCGTGCACAATTTCATGGTTTGAATTAGGGGTGTAAATCACACCTATCATGGCGATACGATTCAGTATCGATTTCCTGACCCAACGATTCGTTTTTTTTCAATACCCAAGAATTCACCACGATACGAGTGGAATTACATCCAGGAGCAACTGGATAAAAATCGACCAGAAAAAAGATCGATACTCTTGCGGCCGTATAGATACATTTATCGTCAGCTGTTGTATCAATATATCGATACAAAATCGATATTATTTACACCCCTAGTTAGAATGACAGGCAAGATTTCAATTTAATTTCAAATAGAGCTGCAACTAACGGATTATTTTGATCACCAATCTGGCATTTTAACTGACGATTAATTAATTTTTCCTTGAAAATTAATTTTTCCTTAAATTATTTCTTTATGGTTTTTTTTTTGGCCCACTCGTACCATTTTTCAGCTTCAGAATTGGCTGGAAAATGGATGAAGAAGGGGGAGGAGACATGTGGCAAATCTCAAACTCAAACTTTAATTTATTTGTATAGCACTTTTCATGCAGAGCAACACAAAGTGCTTTACAGAAACAACATCGAACAGAACAACCAACACAAACAAACTGGCACACACTCGACCATGGACACACAGACACACACACACACAAACAAATACAGTGGGCTGATGTACTGATGGCGGTAACATCCTAGTTATAAGCCAGATCAAAGAGATGTGTCTTGACCAGGGCTTTGAACCGGTTCAAGGAACGAAAACGAAAACCAGGAACTTTTAGCATTTTCCAGGGAAAAAGAAAAAAAACGGAAACATTATTATTTTTTATGTTCCACAACAGGAACACTTATTTTAAAATAATGGCAACCAGTTAATAAATAATGGCAACCAGTTAATAAATAATGGCAACCAGTTAATAACGAAATAAAAACCAGTTTTATTTCGTTCCTCAAAGGAGTGCACTTGGGGATAACTTCAGAAATAAAAAAAGAGTATTTATAGAATCTATGATGCAACAGTGAAGTAGGAATCGTTGGGGGACTCTCTTGGCTGTAGAGCGCTACCAGCGGGCCTCTGTAGCGAGTCGCTTTGGGTTCGCCGCAACAAATATTACATAGCATTAAACAGCTGACAGGAACGAAATTAACCGTTCCGGGAACAATATTTTTTTGTTCTAACCGGTTCAGGAACATCAATTTATTGGTGGAAAACATAACTGGAAATGTTATAATTTTGTTTCTGTTTGGAGCGAAACGCTTGGGAAGAAATATTGGTTCAAAGCCCTGGTCTTGAGCTTCTTCTTAAAAACATCTACAGTCTCCATGGCCCTGAGGGCCTCCGGAAGACCATTCCATAGTTGAGGGCCGTAGAATCTAAATGCGGCCTCTCCATGCGATTTGGAGTTAATCTGTCTGAGGGAAGTGAGCCCACGATTCTCCGTGCCATCATGGCTGTGTGTATTGTAGTGCATTCACTCTTAACGGACTGAGGTACTGCGGCGCGCAAAATTGGAAGGATTATTAACCTGCAACGTTATTGATATTGCAAATGTTGAACAACATATATTCAACACATGTACATGCAGGACGGACCAAACAAGGTTAATCGATTAATCGCTGTCGATTAATGGATTATCAGATTAGTTGCCGATTAATTAATTCAATGATCATCGATTAATCAGTTGCAGCTCTAATCTCAAATTGATTGTTGTAATCCCTTATTCCTGGTAACTGTAACCATAAATGATCATTTTCTCGTAAATGGTCATATCGCGTTACATGTACCGCATTACATCCTAAACCTGATTGTGATCCAGGGCATATATAATAAATATATATAATAATAAATACATAATATAAATATATATATTAAATATATAGAGTATTTAATTTAATTGAAATCCTGCTCTTTTTTTCAACTGGGTCCATATTTTGGTGGAATATGTTGTTTCAGTTTAGTTTGGGCATTTGTACAATGTGAACATAGTTTCATGAAGGTGTTTCCCCCCACATTATAATCCTAGTGAAATATGAAAAAGCAATTTGTCTCAATATATTTCTACCACTCCCACCATTAAAATAATACGAAAAATGGGGACTAGGTTGAAAAGACTTCCCCTTAACAACCAGCAGAGGGCGCCTTGATGCCGTTTGAAGCGTATTTTTGTAGCGTGTTTGAAGCTCGTATGGAACTAATGTATTATTTTAAGTTTTCAATCTACGTCCACGGATAATCGAATTGTTCAGTACGAATTGTAGTTCAGACACTGTCATTTTCTGTAAAACGTGACCAAGCCACAAATCTTTTGTTGATTTTTATTCATTCTTTTCTCATTTGTCTTGATTTGTCTTGAGTGGTGTGCCCTAATGTGGGCCCTTTGTTGCAGCTTCTTATTGTGGGACAGTCAGTTACCTAAGGTGGAACAGTGAAATATAGTGTTGAACAGTTGAACTTAATGTTAGACACATTAACTTTTACCATAGTTTCACTAACATGCATTCGCTTAGGGAGGAGCCCGAGCTTAGTTGTCCGACATTAGGCAGAGGCCCACTTGTGTGGCCACAATACATGCTTTTAAAAACAAGTGCTGCGGGAGAAATGTAGTTTTTTTTTAAAAGTTTTTTGGTGTTGAAAAATGCAGCGTCTTTCCAATCACTAATAGAAAAGTTTTAGTTTTTTTTTAAAAAACATCATTTGGAGTTTATAAGTTATTTACAAACTATTTCCTTTAACAGAAAGTTTCATTAAACAAAATACAATTTTCAAGGTGTAAATAGGTGTAGGTGTAAATATTGATTAATATTCACATTTACATTTGACTAATATTTTGTCATCAATTCAATTATAGTATAATTTGTTCTGGCCCTATAGACGGGTTTATGTGCGAAACACTGGTGGGAGTCATTTTGTCCCACCGTTCTTAAAGTCACTTCCGCTGCCTTATTGTTGCTTATGCCAACTCTGGTACTGGACGAGGTCCGAGGACACAAAACACACAAAGCGCATGCCAATTCAAAATCCGACCACTAGATGTCGGTCTGTGACCAGTTACACATCACACCGCCCCCTCCGTTCATAATTTTGTATAAATATTGATGAAATACAGTCAAAATGCGACTTAAAGTTACTCACCGAGTGGTCACATGCTCTTCTGGACCAATAGGCTGGCTGCTTCTACTAGTTATTCCAAAAGGAATGAGAAAATGGAACAAGTTGCACTGATTATTAAATCATGCGTTTGTGGGTCACAGATCCGCACGGGAGCATTTGGGTGTGGAAGAGCACACGCAAGTTACCACCATCCTTTTAAAATAGTCCAAAACATGTCTAAACAAATGGCACCGGACGTGACGTTCAGAGACTGGAAGTACCCCCCGAACTCGTCTATAGGGTGGATTGGAGTGGGCCACTGCCTAATGTGGGACAACTAAGCTCCAGTGGCTCTGGCTCCTCCCTAAACTAATGAATGTCACTCACTCATTCACTTTTCCACCTTGAGCAACTGAATGTCCCACTTTAGGAAGCTGCAAAAAAGGGCCCACAATAGGGCAATCCACCCTACCTCTTCCAAACGGCTGGAAAAATGGTTGTCCAATTCCTCTGCATATTATATTTACCCATTTCACAAACACACTGTCCACACTACCAATTTTTGACTACTAATTCTACGATAGTGGGTTTTCACCCAAGCTTACGTGTTGTCTTTATTGTATTAGGGAGACTGGCATTGGGAACAGCAAATATTAAACACGTTTAAGCGGAAGATGGACCAAACAATTAAATGATTAACCACTTGCTGATTTATCGATTATCAAATTAGTTGGCGAGTATTTCAAAAATGTTAATCGATTATCATCAATTAATTGATTGATGTTTTTTCACACTCGGCTCATTTGTAATAGGGGAAAGTGTTCTAGGGGTCATTGGGTAGTGGCATGTCGGAGACTCGAGTATCGTTGTCGGAGTCAACCAATGCTTTGGAGATTTCCCTCTTTGCCACTAGAGGTCAGTATCTTTGCATCCTGGTTGCATGATTTTTATGTTTTCAGTCCAGTCTGTACCTAGCCTGGCGAGCCAGAGCCAACGAATTAAACACGCATTGGCACAATCGGTGACCAGATGATGTTGGCTGAAATTCGGGACGGTGTCCGCGCACATGCGCGCGGGTGGGGAGGCGATATATAGCATAATACAAAAATGCTTGATTACATGCGCAATAAACTAGGCTTCAAATGATTGCCGAATGTGGAAAGATGAAAAGTAAAAAAAGAACATAAAAATATTTAGATGATGTGGAATTAATGACATTCAGCGCTGTCGTGAATTGTCAGTGAAAGTGAAAATTTGCAACAGTAAGCGCGAACAATGAAAATCAAATGAAATTAGAATGTCAGAAAGATAACAAAATAGTGTGGTGATCCACAATTAATATAATTATCGAGCTAAGTACAAGATTTCATCAGGTTTGGTTTAGACTGATGTAATGACACATGGGAGGTCACATGGAGATGACCGATAGCTGGCGGCCTATCATTGTGACGTCACATGTCTGGAATGTTTTGAGTTCTGTCTTTATAAGCAGAAGTCGACAGGCTCTCTGCCTCTTTGTGACCGGTCCTATGTGGAATAAACACATATCACATTGAGCACATTGGAGTGATCCGGCCTGCGTTCTTCCTCCGCTGCTGGCGAATTGTGCGACCTCCAAAATAGATACATTGTAGGGGCGGCACACAGCCACTTAACATATTTGGGTCTGTGCAAGCAGCCTCTCTGTGGCAAAGGCACCAGTAGCAAATGGTTTTGAGATGTTGAGATGTGTACCTGGGGTTAAATTTTGGGACACGCACAGCCAGACTCGTGATTCAGGACAAAAGCTTAGATTTCCGGACGGTCCTGAATTTTTCGGGACATCTGGTCAACCTAGGCATAATGATCGTTCTAATCACGTGCGATGCGTAGACGATTGGTTGATTCTGGCTCGCCATGCCAGCCTATACCACCGAGGCATTGGCAAAATATATATACATATATATATATATTTTTTTAATTTATCTTTTTACTCAATATGTGAGCATTGTTACCATATCATCTATCATTGTTACATTATCAAAACTTCAAATCAAATACAACACTGGTGCAGTCACATTTTTGTACAAAACACATTTCACAAAACACGAGGGTTGGGTAGTAACCATAGACTGTATATAAAGTAGACGCAGCGTGCGTGACGTCATCCCATTGCCATGAACGGACGTGGTTCGTTCCTCCTGCAGTACCCGTATGTAGGGGCGGCCTAGGGAGGTTCGGGGTGTACAAGGTTGATGCTTGATCGATGCGTATAAAAGATAAATAGAGGACGACTCAGTCTTCTCTTCAGCGAAATAGCCGAGGCATTATTTAATCTTCAGTTCAGAGACAGCATGACAAACACAAACATAGGAGACGGAAACAGGCCTCTACTCAAAATTGGTGAACAATTTTACACTCATCCACAGATTTTACAGTGTTAAATATGCAGTGTCAAAGGTCATTGACTCTTTCAGAGTTATTACAACAACAGAAGGAGTTGAATATTTACTAGTGTTGGTGTTAATTTGCAGAGTTACAGGGCGCTGTGTCAATTAGACTCTACAAAGCCCCCGCCCAAAGCTTGCCCACCTCACCTCATCCTCTCTCAATGGCAGTCTTCAAAGACCGCCATTTTCATTGCATCATGACTCATGCGGCACCCAACGCTTGCCGTGTACCAAGGTTTGGCTCGGACACCAGGGGTTTGGTTCGCAGCGGCGCTTAATTTAAAGAGGAGTTAAAAACTATGGAAAGAGTTAATTTAACACCATATCTGATGATACACTGAGACGCAGTGTTGAATTTAACTCTAAGTGTTGTTTTGACACTGCAAGATTTACTGTATATAAATTGGTTAATCATACTGATGCAAGGTCAAGTAAAGTTAACTTTAAAGTAAGTTCAAGTAAAGTAAGTTGAGTAAGTTCATGTAAAGCCCTTGAAGTAGATCTGAACAACAATAAGCACCTCAGCATAGACAAATATGAATGAATGAATGAGTATGAATGAATGAATGAATTTTATTTTACGACAGACAGTACAGAGCCATTAAACATTTCAACATGAGATATGAGAAAGTGGTTGTTCATAACAACCAGAGATATAGCAGAGCTGCTATATTTCACCCGGATGTCCGTGGAACCTTAAACAAGTTAATATACCTCCAATACATTCAAAACAGTGCTGCTATGAG